>MASP02000278.1:0-188042 GCA_001693025.2 Colletotrichum lindemuthianum | reverse complement strand
CAAGTAAACGTCGGAGATCGGAGGGGTGTAGGGCTCTGTTCGAGACTTGAGGCCACGGGGCCTTGAGGGCCGTGAGGCCATGAGGGCCACGGGGGCCATGGAGCCATGAGGGCCGGCCACGGGGCCACAGGGCCATGAGGGCCATGGGGCCATACAGCCATGCCACGGCCATACGGCCATGCCGCGGCCATGAGGAGGTTGTTGCCTCGAGAGGTTGGCAACGTCGTATGCCCTCTGGCAGTCTCCGAGATTGTTGCTTTTGGAGGCCGTAGGAGAGGGCTTTTGTCGTATAGCCCTCTTGGAGCCGCGAGGGCTGTGGGAGAGGGCTGTTGTCGTATGGCCCTCTTGGAGCCGCGAGGGCTGTGGGAGAGGGCTGTTATCTAAGCCACACGTGTGGGAGTGTCGAAAGGTTTCGAGAGGCTATAAGGCCACACAGCTATAAGGCTATTAGTTACATATACAGCTCAAGTAGCTATATAGCTCTCAGTGGTATTTGAGAGTCTATAATACTATAAGGCTATAGAACCGCCAGCTATCTATACTACTATGAGGCTATATAGACCTCTTAAAAAAAGGAGATAATACTGAAGCTGTAAAATCCAGTATCTATATGGGGAAGATTGTGAGGCTTGAGGGGTTATTGTTGTATTTACTGAATATACTTCCATAAGTAATAAAAATAATAATAGTTATTAGCTTCTTAGTAGTTATTATTAGGAAGTTACCTTATTTCAAACTAAAGTTAATTACAGTCGTTAGTATCATAATAGTGGTAATCCGTAAGAAGTTAGCATGCAGTTCAGAGGCTCCTAGCAAGATCCTAGGGTGGGGAGGGTCTGAGGCGTCCAAGCAATAAACAACT
Organism: Colletotrichum lindemuthianum; assembly: GCA_001693025.2. Classification (NCBI taxonomy): domain Eukaryota; kingdom Fungi; phylum Ascomycota; class Sordariomycetes; order Glomerellales; family Glomerellaceae; genus Colletotrichum; species Colletotrichum lindemuthianum. The sequence goes on along the minus strand of MASP02000278.1, from coordinate 187,180 downwards.
ATTATAATCTTTTACCTTATATAGACCTCGGGCATAGGGTTCGCAATCGCTTCTTCCGACATAGTAGGCCTTACTGATCTGCAGTATAGTGGTATAACAGTTATATTAACCACTAATTAGTGTTAGTTTAATCGTCAGGATAATCGCACGCCGTACGTAATCTCGTCATACGGATGCAAGCTGGTGTTCTGGTAATCGTTGTTGTTATTCCTAGGTTACGTGGCCGGAGGCTATATACGTAGAAGAGGCTTATATAGCCATATAGCCACGTGGCCAGTGTAGCCACGTAGCCTGTACGGCCATACGGGCCGACTATTTACCCGATGTGGCTATAGCATAGTGGGCCACAAGGTAGCCTAGCAGCTATAACAGTTGAACCGAATAGTTAAACCAACAATAATAAACTTAATATACTTAACTATAATAACTAAGAGTTTATACTTTTTAGGATCTAACTTAAAGTTTATATTAGTAAGGTAGCTAAGTATTTAATAGACCTTCTCTTTATATTCTTTTTATAAGTTACTAATATAAATAAAGATATTATTAATATATATTATAATAACATTTTCTAGAAACTGTTATAAATAGCTATTAATATACTATTAAAATATAGTAGGGATATTAATAAGTTTAAAGGAGTATACTATCTATTTAAAGAAACTATAATATATCTGAAAAACTATTTTCTCCTGATCTACTTTATTAATTCTAATCTTATAGAATATAATAATAATATTAAACTTAGTATACTAATAGGTAATAGTAACTTTCTAGAGGGTTTCTAATATAAGGAGGAGGAAATAATAGTTTTTCTTTATAATTATATTAAAAGCTCTATAATCTATATAGAAATATATTCCTCTATCTAACTTTCTTATAAAGAGGATTAGAATATTAATAGAGAAGCTACTTACTTTAATAAATCTCTTATTAAGTAAATCCTCTAGGATCTTTTTAAATACTAAAAGCTTCTCTTATAATATACTATAAAGAAGTTTCTATAGGAAGTCTAGTTTCTATTTCTTATTATTAGGAATTAATAGGATATAGTAATTTATCTCTAGTTAGCTGGGGGGCAGTTAGTATACTAAATCTAAATAGAAACAATCTGGGAATTCCTTTAAGATATTTATAGGAATATAATCCTTTAAATCTACCTCCACTTTTAGAATTAATATTTTTTTAATATCTACTAAACTAATAAATATAATTTAGTAGAAACTTAATATCTTACTAGTATACTATATAATATACTAATAAATAAATATAAATAAATTAGTATTGAGTAACTAAGTTAACTGGATCTCCTTAAGTTATACTAACTTATCCTAATATTCTAAGTATACTATTATACTACCTTTCCTATATATTATTTATTAGGTTTTAATATTATAGATAATATAATTATTCTCTATCTATAGCTACCTGAAATATAAAAGTAATTATAGGTTTTTTATTATATAGATATAGATTTCTTATATATAATTACTAATTTTTAAAGTTAGAATAATTACCTTCTAAATATTACTAAATAATAACTTAGTAGTATATCTTCTTATATATTTTTTTAACTTATTAACTAGTAGGAGGTAAAATTTCTTTATAAAGAAAATATTAATAATAATATAAATATTATAATCTATATTAATAAGTATATTAATAAAGTAACTTCTATTAATTCTAATCTGAATAGTAGCTAACTATTAGTTACTTACTTATTCTTTTTCCTGTTATTTTCCCTATTTTATTACTTCCACTTTAGTTAACTTTAAAGTCTAACTTTACTTTAAAGTTACTTTTTTCCTAAATTCTTACTATTATTAAGTAAGATAATATTATCTCCCTAGTTATCCCTAGTGTAATCTAGAGTAACTATAATTTTTATAACTTTTATATTAATTTTCTTATACTTTTAGGCTTTATAATTCTTATAGATATAATCCTTCTTACTATATTTAAAGTATTAGTAGGTATCCTAATAGTCTTTAGAGTGTTCCTTAGGAGCAGAAGAGAAACTACTAAAGCTTCAGTATTATTATTACTCTTTAATTATTCTAGTTATTATAATATCACTCTCTACGTTATGGGTGGTAAATTTCTAGTAAGGTAGCTAATAATATACTAATACTCCCTTTATATATTTAAGTTTCTAAATTATATTTTAAATTTTTAATAACTAAAATCTATATTCTATAGGAAAGTTAATTATAATAAATAACTCCTTAAAGTAGGAAAGTAAAGTAGCTTCTAATAGGGAGATCTAGACTATATCCAGCTATATATATCCTTTAATATTAACTAAAGTTTTTTTAAATTAAAATAGAAAAGTAATTGGATATTTATTTTCCTTCTATTTAAAACTTTATAATTAGATAATAATATAAAGTTAGCTATCAAGATCTAAATAAATTCTATTTTAATAACTTATAAAATTATTTAGATTATAGGAATTCTCTAGTTTTCCTACTATATAGAAAGTTTTAACTACTTACTGAAGACTAAAATTTAAGTAGGAGTAAATTAGATATTAATATTCCTAATTACTATTAAAGAAATAGTAGTTAATCTTAAACTTAATTTTTATCTATTAGGTTTATATTTAGTATTCCTTTTACTTACCTAAAAACTTTAGAGGTAGAGAAAGAAGCTTCCTCTAGTAGTTAGCTACTAGTAGAGGTATAATAATATTATTAACTCTAAAAGTTATTATCCTAATAGATATCATTCTAGAGGTTATTAGAGTATCCTAATATAAACTAAAAGTATCTATTATAGTAGTTACCTAGAGATTACTACTTACTATAGTATCTTATTTTACTAACTTATATAAAGATTTATTAATCCTCTAATAGAGAAAGCTTAAAGTATATTATAACTACTACTAAAATAGTTTACTTACAGAATTACTACTTATAAGAATATCCTAAAAGGCTCTAGTATCCTCTATTATTCTTTGTATTAGTTAGTTAGTTACCTATTATATAATATTATATTCTAAAAGTTATATTTAACTAGATTATATACTTAACTAGTAGGAAGCTACACTCTACTTAATATTATCTATATAGTAAATAAAACTGAGTTCTAAATATATAAAAAGCTGAACCTAAGTTTATTTAACTGGAAAGTAACGTAAAATACTGTTTATTTAGAACTAAGGAGTAAAAGAGAAGCCTTCACGGGTGCATAGAAAAGTCTATATATATAGTACTATATAGAGCCTACTGGAGCCCCACCCAGACGAGGAGGTTAGCTTCAGATACCTAGGCATAGCTCTAGCCAGATATCCAGATATAGCCTATAATAGTAGTTAACTTATATCTATTAAATAAGATATATCTTTCCTTAAAAGTATATCTAATAGACTAATAACCAGATTTACTATATATATAGTATTCTCTATTAATATAGCTATATGTAAATATTAGAAGTAGGTAATAGCCACCTGGAGTGTAAGGTTATATATATATAAAAGTATAGCTATAATCTTAAAGGTTACCTTAAGGTAAGTTATATATATAGTTAGTTTAAAATTAATTTCCAGTTACCCTCTAGTAGTTATTTTTATTATCTTATATATATTATGCTTTTTATATTAATAAGATATTATTTATAGAGCATTATAACTAATTATAGAGACTCTAAGTGGTTACTATAAAGCTAAAGAGGGCTAGCTAGTATTTTAGTATACTATAGTATATATTTATAAGCTGGAGGTGGAGGGTGTTATCTATTTGGATTTTGGTAGGAAAAGCTTTCTAGATATATATAAGCTTTAAGATTAGAAGCTTAAAGGCCTCCTTTTTGCTTTTATTAGACTTTCTGGTAAGAATACTTTAAAAGGTGATATTTTACTAGTTAGAGAGGTAAATGTATCAATTTTTATTATTCTTAAAGTAATTTAAAAACTACTAGACTATTTAGTTGAATATAAGGTTAATATTTAAGTTACTTAAGTAGTTAAAGTAAAACTTAAGAGTGTTATCTTTAAGTATAATTAAAAAAAGCCTTACCTATATATATTATAGAATATTATGCTTAAAGTAGTAATTGCAAAATATATAGATCTTAAGTTTAAGAATATTATAGAGGCCTCCACTATATTTTATACTTTTATTATATAGCTTTGTAAGGTTTATAGTATACTTGGTGGATATATTATTAGAAGGGGTAGCGGTAGCTACGTGTGGAGGGCGTTTTTGATATCTAGGTTAGTTTCGGCTGGAATCTTAGTGGTTCTCTTAATATTGGAGAGGCTTTAAGATAGTTAAATGGGGGGCTGGTAAGATTAATAGTTATAATAATAGTTATAATAGAGATCTTTCACCCGATGCTATATATATATAGGCTGGCCAGTTTAATAGTAGGTATCTTTCTTTAACTATTTATAGTAAGAGTATTATTAATATAATACTTTCAATTTTTGGTTGGATATTATAGAGAAGTAGTGTAAAATCTAATTTCACTATTATAAGGTTATTAAGCTACTTTGGATACTTCTTAAGGTTAGTCTTAAGGATATTATAATATTTATTAATTTTATTAATTTTCTTAATAGTCTATAATATAAGCTTCTCTTACTAGGTAAGTTAGTATACAATCTTATAAATCTATTTCCTATTTATATTAATCTTAATATTATAGATAATAAGGTGGTTTTTAAACTAATACTTAATATATATATGAGCTATTTGCTAAGTTTTAATATGTTACTTCTTAAAGTTACCCTTAAATATCTTAAAAGGTTTCAGACTATAAAAACTTAAGTGGGTATAAAAGGCTACCTGGTATACTATATAGATAGAAATTATTATAGAGTTCTTAGCTATAATATTCTTATAGTGAATATTGAGAATTTAGCTCAAAAACGCTAGGTTAAAATATAGGTAAAGCTTTATAGGTATAGAAATACCTAATAATACTGTTATTATAGACGTAAGAATACCTAAGGTAGATATCTTACCTATAGAAGTTAATTTAGATATTATTATAAAGGTAAGAGAGATATAAAATAAGGGAGAATTATTAATTTTGCTAAATCCATATAAAGAGGAATAGGGAAAAGGTTTTTAAGAGGCTATATAAATCTCTTGAGGGTTTAAAGCTAGAGATATTATAAATTTTCAATACTAAAATCTGGTAATAGCTTAAAGAGGATTATTATATTTGCTAAATATACTTCAGTAAGTAATATTAAGGGATATTAACTTAAACTTCTTAGTAGAGCTATATAAAGTAACTTAGTTTAACTAAAGTAAGGAATATTAATTTAAACTTCTTAACTATAGTTTCCTTAAGGGGTTAGCATATTAACTTAGAGACTTCCAGTAAGGTTTAGAGTGGGGAGGATCTAAGATATTTAAGTAATAAATCTCACAATCTTTTACCTTATATAGACTTTAGATATAGGGTTTTGCAATTACTTCTTTTAGTGTAATAGGCTTTATTGATCTAAAGTATAGTAGTATAATAGTTAGGTTAACTACTAATTAGTATTAGTTTAATTATTAGGATAATTGTATGCTATATGTAATTTCGTTATATTGATGCAAACTGATATTTTAGTTTTTGGTTATTATTATTACTATATTACGTAGCGTATAATACTATATAAAGCTCTAGATCTACAGTATAGTAATTACTTACTAATTGCCATACTATTTAGCTACAGCTGGCGCTGGGTGCTGGGCACCTATAGCCAGTAGGCTATAGAGGGTATACTACTATATATATGGTACTACATATAGTTACCATATACCCTACGGTATAGCGTAACTAACAGTTACGCTATGACGTAGGGTATATGGTAACTATATATAATATCACGTATATGGCAGCATGCCTTCTATAACCTATATTATGGAGGGATACTAGGGACTTTCCGTGGAAATCCCGAGGATTTCCCGGAGATTTTCCCAGGAAATTTAACTTCAGAAAGTTTCAGGAAACTACTATAAAACTATAGCGAAATAGATATAATAACTTAAACCCTAGTAATAAATATAGGATAAATAGCTATAAGGGTGTGGAATATTTCTATTAAGGTTATACTATATAAATATATAAGTAGGAAGTTTATCTTCTATATATAATATTAAATATAATATATGTATTATATATTCTACTTATCTATACTTCTAATTTCTATTTATAGCCTCTATTATATAACAGTATAAGTAGCTATTTAAAGTAGTAATAATAATTTACTATAATTAATATTATAGTAAATTATTTATAAAATACTTACAGAATATTAACTGATGACTGTAAGGATATTTTTGGAAGATATCTACCTAATTAAAGGATATCTAAATAATAATAATAATAAGTTTATAATAAATAAGTTAATTAAGAAACTCTAAGTACTTAAAATAGTTATTAAGTTATAAAGAAATAAGATTACCTTATATAAATAGCGTTAGACTAAGTTTAAAATACTGGCAAATAAAAATAATATTATAGTGAAGTTTTATGGAATTCTATTATGAATATTTCAGGCAGAAACAGCTTTATTAACTAATATAACCTATTTTGGATCTATTATTAGTTATAATATTTCTATAATATTAATGTAATTAGATATTATAACAAAGAAAGCCCTAATAATTATTAAGGGTAATATATATAGTTCTGAAAATTAGAAACCCTCTAAGAATTAGTCTAAGAGTTTCTAGTTAAAAATATCTGAGGAATATTTTCTTTAAGGTAGTTTGAATTAGCTTATATAGGTTATATAAGTAACCTTTAAACTGAAGGTTTATAATTTTATAATAGGACGCCAAATTAATAAAACTGATAATATATATATAGGTAACTAACTGAAGAATAATATTTTAACTATATTGATAATATTCATTATCTATATTGGTAAAAAATTGAAACTTTAGGACATTCGTTTCTGAATTTATATAGAAATAGAAATTATCCTAAGAGGTCAAATTAGAAACTAGCTTTACTTAGTAATATTTAAAGAGTTTAACTTTATAAGTTATATTATAGAGTTTAATAAACTTACTTATTTGCCTCCAAAATAGCAGAGAAGTAATTATAAATAAAGATCTTATCTACTTATTTATATATAGAATAAACTTCTAATATTAAGATTAGGCTGCCAGGATAGGTTTAGAAAGTTGGTATAAAGATATAGTAAGCCTGAAGGTATTACAGTTAGATTTTATAGATAAGTTCCGCCTTTATAGTAAGAAGTTACTTATTATCTAATTTACTATAATCTAAATAAGTAAAGATAAAACTTAAATTATATTCTTTAAGAAAAGTAAATTTACCTATTATAATTATGGAAAGATTAGATATTTTACCTAAGATTGCTATTTTAAAAAAAGAAGATTATTAAGACAGAGATACTGAAAGAAACTCCAGAAATAAAGTAATTTGCAACTAGGGTAGTTAAGAAGAAGTTATAATCTTGTTTAGCTTATAATAATTTTTGGGATCTTTGTATTTTCCAGAAAAATCATAATAAAGAAATTAGATACTAGTTTCACCAGAAATATATTATAAAAATAGTAAAGTTTTTAAATAAAAACTGGCTGTGGGATTCTGAAGCTAATATCTATATTATTAATAACGTATTATAATATAATAACTATACTTTAATAATAATAGTTTAACCTACTATAGTTAATATTAAAATGGTTTATTTTAAGTATATTGGAATAGTTATACTGGCGTTTAATAAAAGATTGAGAATTTAACTTAGGGATATTCTGTATATAGAAGGATTCCCTATAAATATATTTAGTAGTAAATAACTTTATTTAAGAGAAAGATATCTTTAAGGAAATAATATTAAAAGGTTAGATAAAGTAATTTTTACTAATATGGATATATTAAAGTGGGAATTTAATTTTACTGTAAAAAGCTGGTAAATTACCACTATCTTAGTAATATTATTCTTAGCCTAATAGAAAATAGATTTAAAGCTATAATACTGAAAATTAAGCTATTCTGAATACTTGAAAATAAAGTAGATAATCTAACTTATGTAAGAATATCTATTATAACTAGAAGATATTATTTTAATATTATATAAAATCTGCAATTTATTAGAAAGTTTATATTATTCTCTATAAACGGCCTAAGAAAAGGCTATAATAGCTAGCTATATTATTTATATTACTATTAGAGAGGTGAAATTAGTGGGATAGTGGAAATACTTCCTATTAGTAATAGATAATATATTAAGATTTAAGTCATCAATATTTAATAATATAAAGAATAGGTCAGCCTGTTAGATATAAATCCTTATTATTGGATGGAAAAACCACTTTAAATTCCCTATATAATTAATGTATATTAATAATACTAGAAAATTTATAGTTACCTTTTTAGTAACAATATTAAGAGATAATAGTATTAAAATTGAAGCTTTATTACTATATATTTATTAATAGAATGGGACATTAGAATAAGTAGTCTAAAATATTCTGAATAAGGTTAGGATACTAATAGTTAATATAGATATTCCAAAATATCTTTAGATATAGCTAGTAATAACTACTATTTATTTTATAAAGTCATTATATAGTAGTAATATTAAATAAAATCCCCATTGAGGTATTAACTAAGAATCTGAGACTAGAGTGGAATTGAATTTTCAAGATAAGCTAATTTTAGATTATTAAAAGTATCTATTTTACTAATATTAATTTAGAAATCTGGATAAAGTCCAAAAAAATAAAATTTAATTAAAGAAAGATATTTTAATTAGGTATAAGCTTAAAAGAGTCTATAGAGTGTAAATTAAGTTATAGAATAAGGTTAGTGTTATCTTTATTATTATATTCTAAAAACTGATAAATAATAAAGTTAGTAAGTTATAAACTTTACTATTTAGTTAGAAATCAGAATTGCAGAGATATATTAAAACTATCTTATTTATTCTAAGAACCCTCCATTTATAATTAGAAATACCTCAGGAAATATTAGAAGATAGTATTACTATTCAGAAGAGGTTATTTTTATATATAATTATATATAATAATATACCCTTTCAGGAGGAAATCTAACTATATATTAATCTAGCTATAATAGCTGAAGTATATAATAGGTTTGTAAATAACTAGCTTCTTTAGAAGGAAGTCTATTTCGATAAGATAATAATATTAATTAAGAAGGGGATTTTATAGTTTATATTAGCCTTAGAGATTCCCTAAGATATAAAACTAACGGTAAAGTGGAAACTTAAGTATAAAAAGATATACTGTAAGTTATTAAAAAGAAAAGTCTAAGTTATTATATAAGGATTCCTCTAAGTTTACGGAAGGAATTCTATATATATATATACTTTAATATCTCAAGTAGTATTATAGAGAGTTCTAATTATTTATATATAATAAAGAGAATATACTATTAGATAGTGGAATTCTATTAAAGTATATCTTAATAGTAACCTTAAGGTGGATATCTATATATAAATATTCCCACTTCTTAATATTTATTTTATAAACTTAAGATATTTCTATTATATTAAAACTATGAGATATATTATAAATCTAACTTAGGTTATTTAGTTATAATAAGTATTCTATAGTTTTAGGTAGAAGGATTAATAATAGTAGTAGAAGCTTAAAAATATTCTGGTGTCAGTAGATTTTAAGGTTTTACTATTAGGTAATATTATTTATTATAATATTAAACTGAAAGTTATAATAGCTACCTATATTAATAATATACTGGTTATGAAACTAAGTGATAATATTACTATAGTTTTCTTATAAATTAAATAGAATATTAAGATTAATAACTTAGAAGTATCAAATTTCTTCTTAGGTATCTATCTAAGCTTCAATAAAAATAAAATAATAATCTTATAGAAAAGTTACCTAAAGAAGATATCTAAGGAATTTAGGAAGTTTCTCCATCTAACTGCTATCCCAGTAGAGTCTAAAGCCTGGGATGTTGCTATTTTAATAGAAGGTTTAATTAATACGATATTATAATAATAGTATTACTAAGTACTTAGAAAGCTTCAGTTTGCTATCCAGATAATATAACTAAATTTATTATATAGTTATAAATTCTAGATAAGGTTTTTATATTATTCTAGAGAGTTTGATAAGAAGGAAGTATTATATCTTCTTTAGTATACTAAGATATAAAGTAAATATTATATTAGCTATATTATAAAGGAGAATAGAGATAATAATCTGGAACTTTATAGTTATATAGATAGTAACTATATTAGTTATAAGATTATATTAAGGTTTATAACTTCATAGATATTCTTTATAACTAGAGGGTTAATTTTATAAAGATTTTATTACTAAATAGTTATAGTGAAAGTATCTATAGAAGCTAAATATTATATAGAATCTAGTATAACCTTAGAAGCTATATAGATTTAAAACTTACTTAGCAAACTGGAAGAAATAATTACTAAGTTTATATTAATATAGGTAGATAATATTAGATTAATTATCCTTACGAAAGAAGAGAGTTTAAATAATTAGGCTAAATATATTAAAGTCTATAATTACTTCGCAAGAGAAGCAGTAAGCTAGAATAAGGTGGTTTTTAAGTTTATAAAAACCACTAATAATATTACTAATAACCTTATAAGACTGCTAGTAAGACTATTATTTAAATATATTAGAGGTTTTATGGAAATTAAATGCTACGAAACTAATGAAAGGCTATAGAATAATGCTGAAATGAAGTAAATGCCACTTCAGTAAGAAGGGGTGTTATGGAGAAACACCAGGAATTTCCCGGAAATTTCCCCAGAAAATCTAATTCCAGAAAGTTCCAGGAAATTACTAAGAACTATAGTGAAATAGATATAATAGCTTAAATTCTAGCAGTAGATATAAGATAAATAGCTATAAGGATGCGAAATATTTCTATCAAGATTACACTATATAAATATATGAGTAGGAAGCTTATCTCCTATATATAATATTAAACTATAATATACCTATTATATATTCTACTACTTTGGATTTCTAATTTCTGTTTATAGCCTCTATTATAACCCACTAGCCACAGGTATCCAGTATCCGGCGTCAGCTGTAGCTAAATAGTATGGTAATTAGTAAGTAATTACTATACTATATATCTAAAACCTTTTATAACGCCATACGCTATATAATATAGTGATAATAATAATAATCAACTAGAATACTAGTTTGTATTTATAAAATGAGATTATATATAGTATATAATTACCCTGATAATTAAACTAATACTAATGAGTGGTTAACCTAACTATTACTATTATACTATAGATTAGTAAAACCTATTATACTAAAAAAAGTAATTACAAAACTCTACATTTAAGGTTTATATAAGGTGAAAGATTGTGAGATTTATTACTTAGATACTTTAGATTCTTCCTACTCTAAATTTCACTAGAAGCCTCTAAGTTAATATACTAACTTCTTTAGGAGACTATTATTAGAATATTTATAGGTTTAATTTTAGCTAAGTTAAGATATTCCCGCAGCCTTACTAAAAAGTTAAAATTAACATTCCTTAATATTACTTAATAGAGTATATTTAGTAAATATAATAACTTTCTTTTAGTTATTACTAAACTTTTTGGTATTAGAGATTTATAGTATCTTTAGCTTTAACCTTTTTAAGAGATTTATATAGCCTCTTGAAAATTCTTTCTCTATCTGTTGGTTACGCTATACTATAGAGTATATAGTAACCGTACGTAATACTATATATATAGTGGCATCCTCTCTATAGCCTACTGGCTATGGATACCTAGTATCCAGCGCCAGCTATAGCCGAATAGTATAGTAATTAGTAAGGAATTGCCATACTGTAGATCTAGAGCCTTACGTAGCGCCATATGCTATATAATATAGTAATAATAATAACTAATTACCAAAACACTAGTTTATACCTATATAATAAAATTATATATAGTATGCAATTACCCTAATAATTAAGCTAATATTAATTAGTAGTTAACCTAACTGTTATACCACTATACTACAGATTAGTAAGGTTTATTATACCAGAAGAAGCAATTATGAAACTTTATACCTAAGTGTTAGTTTATAACTAGTAAACGTTTGTAATCGATCAATTTATCGTAACTAGGTTGTAACTGGTGGTCTCTAATTATTTATATCTAAGTCTACGTTACGGGGTATGCGTATACGTCATATGCCGTTAGGATCAATCTGTAGGATAATTCCTCTTATCTAATTAGTTCAAAGAGTGGGGTATCTAGTATGTTACCCACTGCTATAGCTTTTGCTATATTAGTGCCCAGTTAATCTAATATCAGCAATACTTTCTTTTGTGGCAAAAGCGTAAAATAGTGTTAAACGCAAAAACATTATAAAACGCAAAAATAGTAAAAAATGTAAAAAAGTATAAAATACAAAAATAGTATAAAATATAAAAATAGCCTAAAACGCAAAAACCAGCTATCAGTTATATACGTCTTTTTGGGTACGCCAAAAACCAATTAAATACTACAAATAGTATTTACTTATAAAAGTGCGCCTTTTAATTATTGCCACTTAGATACCTTAAGGCTCTTCTATAGTAATACCCTCCGTTTACCCTCTTTATCCTTATATTCTCCCCTTATTACCCTCTATAGCCCTTATAATCTATCCTTCTATCCTTATAATTACTTTATTTATAGTAATAAACGCTTTAAGGGCTTAGTTGTTAGATACCTTAGTTATATTATTAGTAAGATTATCCTTACTATTAATTTATCAGATTTTAAAGATCTTTCTTCCCTTATATAATTATTATAACGTTATAATATTAATTATAAAATACTTCTTTTTAGTGATATCTAACTTAATAAGATACTTATAGAGGAAGTAGAAGTTAGTATATACTACTTTTAGTATTATTAGTATCTTAAAGTATTTAGTTACTTACCTAAAGATAGTAGATATTATATATTCTATACTGACTTCCGCAGTTATATTATAGACCTTAGATACTAATATACTATATATAACTTTCTTTAATTTAGTAGAGAGAAAGTGGATAATATTACCTCTAAGTTTAGAGATATTATTATCTTTATTAATATTTTCTATTCCTGGGATAATAATAAATCTAAGCTGGAATATTATATTACTATTATTAGTAAAGAATCTATTAATAAATATATATAGTCTTATTATTTTAATATTAGTGGAAATAAATATTAAGTTTCTTTTAGGGTTATTTATTTGCTATACTAGATATTTATTAAGTTTTTTGATATTCTCTAGTGTTAAGTTTTGGTATTAGGCTATAATAGAGAGGTTAAAGTATACTATCAGTTAGTATATAGAGGCTATATATATTTCTTATACTTATTATTTAATATATATTACCTTTGCAGCTTTAGATATAGAGTTAATAAGTTTAATTTTCTTATTTTATTCCTTTTAAGTGAGAATAATATTACTATTATTCTTTAAGGTAATTATACCTCCGTTAAATATAAGGGGTTTATATTATATAAGTATTAACTTCAGTTTAGCTGCAAATTCTCCTTACTGAAGCTTCTCCTCTTCTTTATTATTAAACTTACGTAAGTAAAGTCTGAGGGTATTATCTATTTATATATCTATAATACTAAAGTATAGATTATCAGGCTTGGAGATTATAAGATATAAGTTATATAATAAGATCTCTATTTATAGTTAGCCTTTATAATAGCTAAAGTATATTATATATTAATAGATACCTAACTTTTTAAGGCTATATAATAGTTAAATTATAATAATAATAATACCCTCTAGATATAAGTTATATAGACTTACCGGCAGCTTTATTAGTATAAGGTAATTTAGTATTATCTCTACCTGTATATATACTTAGGTAATATCTTAAAGGTAGACCTCTATAGAAGTTACCTCTTTAAGTATTACTAATAGTATTAATATTAGGTAATAGCTAACCTGTTAGATTATTAGTAACTACGTAAGAATATTAATCTTCCCGCAATTATTAAAGCCTTTAATAACTAACTGTAACTTCTTATATTATATATCATCTATATCCTTAACTTTATTAATAAAGTAGAGGCTGAAGATTCTTATACTGTTATATTTCCGGGCGTTAAAATACTTAAGATAAAGTATATCTTTTACTAAGAGAGCTTCCCACTCTATAGTATATAATTTCTAAAATAGCTTCCCTAATATCTAAATAAAGCTATATTAGTAAAGTTTAATAGCTTTAGTAAGTACTTCTATTTCTTTTATGTGAGAATAGCTACAGCACCTATTCTGCTATGTGGCCGTTCTGGCTTATGTAAGGCCCAACCAGCCTATTTATACACATTCAAGCGTTCCATTCTAGGTTAAATAGATTATACCTTTTAACAACCTACATTCAGACTATATACTATACTATTTATTCATCACAGTTATAAGTCTAGATTTATTTAATTATCCTCTAAACTCCTATTAATCATTTTAGTATAAAGAAACGAATACTTTTTCAGATCTATTATAACTATTCTAATATAGCACTTTCAACCACTAGTAGCTTTAACACTAAAATCAAACTATCTAACAGTACTAATTTTAACTAGTAGTATATTATTCTTTAATTTTATATAACCAGTTAAGATATTTAGAAGTATCCTAATCTAGATATTATACTAACTATTAACATTATAAAACCACTTAATCTACTAAGTTTTAATATTTAGCTAGCCACAGAAAATACTATTTAAGAAACAAAAAATTTAGATCTATATATAGTTAAGACTATAGGTATTGTTAACTACTACTCTATAGATCTTAAGCTTTAAGCAGTTTATAAATCTAACTGTAAAGATATCAAGAAATACTATAACGTAATTTAGATATAGGTAAATATAACTATTAATAATAATCTTCTGATACTAATTTAAATAGAACTTCTTAATAATAACGATATATCTCTTTAAGTACTGCTTAAAATTTTAAAATATTAATATATCCAGAATAAGTTAGTCACATAATAGAGAGTCTAAGCGGAATATAAGAGAATCCTAGAAAAAGCTAATTTAAATATCTCCACTTCAGCTTAGTACAATAAATAGTATATAATTTACCTTTAAGCAGTTATATTTAATATCCCTAAAATCAAGAGTATACTTATAGTTAAAAAGTAACTTTAAACGCTCAGCCACTATATTATATCCAGTTAAGCTTCTAGATATTACTAGAAGGTAATTAAGAATAAGATTCTTAACTTACTAATTATTAGTCTAGCCTAGTATAGAGAGATTTTTACCTCCTTAATATATATTAACGAAAATTCAACTAAAAGCTAAGCTAAAATATTACTTATATTAGCTACTCTTATAAAGAGATTAGATAATATAACTTAATTGAAACTGAAGTATCTATATAACTAGAGATAATATTTATATCCACCTGAGGATTATAAATATATTAAGTATACTATTACTAGCATTTATAGTTAATTTCCTAATATTTATATATTACTTACTATTTAAAATATAGTAATTAATAGAATTAATAATTCTAAACTATATAGACTCTACCAGAAGTTAGTTAAAAAAAGATAGCTTAATAATAAAGGTTACGCAGCTAAAACTAAAAAGCTATCCTCAGATAATTCTAAAGCTAAAGTAACTCCCTCAGGTAGTAAATCCAGTAGAAATAGTCAGTATTCTTCAAACTTAATATATATTAATATTAATCCCTCTCTTCTTAAACAGTTAAATACTAATATACCTCTAGGTATTCTTTCCACTACTTAAGAATCTTACCTATTTTTAGTAAGTATAGTTTTTAATAATTATAAAGTAGTTTATATTACTAATTTTATAGTATTATTTAAAGAGGAATCTTTTAAGTTAAGTTAAGAGATAGACTTAGTTTAGTATAACTTAGCTAACTTTCTAATTATCAGATAAGGTAAGTATATAATTCAGAATATTCTTAATAGTCTAAAGGGGAAGAATATACTTAATTAAATATTAGATGATATTACCTATATTAAAGATTTTTATACTAACATTATTTTAGAAGCTTTATTCCTTAAAAAAACGAAGATCTAGTATATAGAATTTAACTATATATTTAGATATAAACTACTTAACTACTTTATTATAATAAGATAGCTACTTAGAAAGTATAACTTTATCTTTCTTAAATATAAACTACTTTCTAACTACTTAATAGTCTATTTAAATACTTCTAATAAAATCTCAGAGTTACCTTATATTTTATTATTATAATTATAACCCTCAGTATCTCTATTAGATAATAAATCTAATAATATTCTAACTTAGTATCTTTATACAGACCATCTTAACCTTAATATTCTTAAGCGTCTAGTATTTAATATTTAGGGGGTAAAGATTACAGACCTAAGGTAATTAGACTATTTATACTATATAGAAACTTATTCTTAATAAGTTATTTCTAGATAATTATCTAAATTATATTTAGTTTACTTATTTTATAGAATCTCCTAGAATTTATTTGACTTTCCTAGGATTTATATAGGTAATTTATAGGTACTTATTATTAAGGATAAGTTCTTAGGCTTACTCTTTATATTTACTCTTATAGATAAAACCTATAACTTAGTTTATTAAGTGATTATAATATTTGAAAAATAGGTTAAACGCCAGAGAGGTCTCTCAATTTATAAGATTTACTAGGATATTAAGTAAGCTATAATAATAATTAATAACGAAATAGGTCATTAAATCTAGGTAAAAAAGTAAGGTATTAATCTTAAGCTATCTCCTTTATATATAAAAGAATTAGTTAGAATAAGTAAGTATATAGAAACGAAACTAATAATCTGAAATATTAAGATATAAGAGACTGTAGGACTACTATCTAAATTATAGGTAGAAGTAATTTAAGTAATAGTAATATTATATAATATATCTCTAAACACTCAAAATAACTAAAAGTTACTATATAAGGTTAAAGAAGCTTAGTTCAGATAGTATTTTTATTAGTAGGTTCTAAAATATACTCTAAACTTATATTAAAACTTACGTTCCTATTAGGGATAAATCTACACCTATAGATATTAAGTATACCCACTTAAGAAATACTATAAATAAGGTATTTTGAAAAGGTTATTTAAGGTTAAACTAAGGGGATATATTAGATACTTAGTAGGATATATTCTAAATACCTATAATCTCTATAGGATCTGAATTCCCTACTTTCATAAGGTTATTATCACCTAGAATATTAAATTTAACAAAAAAAGATTCTACTTAAAATATAACTTATATAAAATACTTACTAAAAAAGTTATAAAACTCCTAGTTAAACTAATTATTAAAAAAGAAGAAGATTCTATTCTTAAGATACTTAGAAAGTTTAAATTAGAGAGAATATCTACTAAAGGATCCTCTTTTCTATTAGTAGTTCCTATAATACTAAAGGTAACTTAAGATATTAAGTTAAGCTCTAGCTTAATCTTAAAAACTAATAAGAGAGGTTTAATAATATCTAAACTAACCTCTAAACTAACAGGATTAGTATAGATGCTTAAAAATTAGCATTTAGGAAGTATACTAATAGCTAGAGAACTAGATAGTATACTTAAAATATAAAATCCAGCTAGCTAAGAGAGTGAACCTACTTTAAACTAAGAGGATAAAGGTAATTATATTAGGATCCTAGTTTAGCTAACTTAAGGTAGACTAAAATACAGCTTTTTACCTCAGAACCTTAAGATTTTAACAGCTTCAGAGTTAGACTAATAATATAGAAATAGATAATAATAGTAACTTAAGCTTAAAATCAATATTAACAACTATATAACGCTCTTAAAAGAATATAATAACAGTATTTTATACTTCACAGAGTGTAAATAAGATAGTTTCACTAATATTTATCTGCCTAATTAGCAATAGGAGCTTAATAGTAATAATTTCAGCTTTTTAACAGTTTTCCTTATTATTTAAAATATAACCCTAAAAAAGAAGGATCCAGTTACATAAATTCAAATATATTTTAACTAACTAATAGTATCTCCTAAGATCTAGAAAGATATTACTAACTTATTAGAATCCCTCTAAATATTCTTTATCAAAATAGTAAAAACTAAAATCATAAAGTTAAAAGAAAAAGATATCTAGCGAGAAATAGATTACCAGGATACAAAATGAAAGTTCCTACCTTTAAAATAGGTTTTTACTTATAAGATAGATACTGACAGTTTCCTAGAATAATATAAGGTGAGGATTTGTATACGTAGAGATATATAATTAGTCGATCTACTATAAACTATATATATACTGATACTAGCTGCTTGAATCTTTCGAGTGACTATAGTAATTACAGTATAATTTAACCTTAAAGTCCTTCAGTTTAACGTTATTAATATATTTCTTAATATTGTGAGGGATCTAAATAGCTTTCTAATAATAGTTAAACTACCTGATAGATTTAAGGTGGCAGAGAGATATACAGAGCTTAAATAAGCTTTTTATAGGCTTTAAGATATATCCCTCCTATAGTATAAAGCTTTCTACGTTATACTAAAGTCTCTAGATTTTATTCCTTACTTAGAGGAGCTTTATCTATTTAAAAATTAGAATTCAACTATTTATATTCTCTTTTATATAGATAATATTCTTCTCTTATACTATAAGGTAGCTAAAAAGGAAGTATTTAATATTATTACTAGTATAAAGTAAATATATAAGCTAAAGGAATAGGATCCAGTAGAGTATTTTCTGGGAGTTTAAATAGTTAGAGATTATAAGTATTAGAAGATTTACTTAGTTCACAATATGTATATTACTAAAATTGCTAAATATTTTAATTTCAAATATAGACTAATACTAATAACACTACTTCTAATAGTGTCTTTTATTATAAATCCGAATTAAGTAACACTAAAAGAAATTTATATATATTAAACTAAGGTTAGTTTAATTCTCTATATATTAATTATAGTATAACTAGATATCTTATATACTTACTCTCTCTTATTAAAATACTTTATAAATTCTTCTTAAATATACTAAGATACTGTAGACTATATAATTTAGTATCTCTATAGGATAAGATTCTTAGTATTTCAGTTTAGAAGCTTAGAGGGTGTAGATAAGATATTTTAAATATTCTTAATTACTGGAGATATTTCTTTTATAGATAATAAAGATACTTAAAGATTAAGCTATAGCTATATTGTTATTCTATTTAGAGGACTAATCTAATAGAAGGCTACTTAATAAAATATTATTATAATATTAATTACTAAAGTAGAACTTCTCAGTTTTAAATATACTTTAAAAGAAGCTATAACCCTGAAGAGACTATTTTAAGATATAAAATTAGACTTTAGAGATATTTAGAGAGTCTATTATAATAACTACTAAACTATCAGACTGATAATCTTAAATAGTAAGTATCTATCTACTAGGCTTTAATATATAGATATTTAATAAATATAGCTATATTAAGAATACTTAAAAGAGAGTTTTAAGGTTATCTATATACTTATAAATATAATATTAGTAGATAGACTTATAAAAAACTTAACTTAAGTAAAGTTTAAATAATTTAGAGTACTTCTTAACCTATTAGAGTTTTAATTAATACTGTTGGGACTACCTAAGTTAGGCTATTTAGTCTTCTAAAAATTAGAACTTAAATAGTAATAAATAAAATCCCAATTCTCAGAGGAAGGTCTTAATAGTATTAATATAGAGTGTGAGTAAATAGTGGAATTTATCCACTCTCTCGCAGGGAATAAAGATTTCCAGTTAAGTCTATATCTAACTTAAGAGAGACTATTTAAACTTATTACTCTGGGATAAAGCTTAAGCTGCAGTTACTAGTGTGTGGAAATTAGGCTAAAGAGATATTAAAAATATGTTAAATCCTACTGGAACTGAGGTTAGTATCTGACAGCTCTAGCCTAAAGCAGGGAGGTATCTAATAAAGCTAAAAGTTAAACTACTAAGATAACCTTTAAAACTACTAGTAACTAGCTGAGAGATAGAGTTCCAGCTAAAAAGTAACTTAGTTATACTTACAGTTAAGCTAGAGATCTAGCTAACTATAGGTAGTTAAATAGGCAGTAAGGATAATAATATTTTAGTAATAATATTCTTTAGAGTAACTAATATCTAAATAACAAAATTAGGAATACTTCTATTCTTAATAAAAACTAATTTGATTATTTCTATTAGTTTAAATATAACTTAAGTTAGACTGTAACTTTTATATTACTAATTTACTTACTTTTTATCTGTAAGAGTCAGCTTTAGGTTAGTAATTTATAATAAGTTACTTATAGGATTATTATTAGATATTTTAATAACTTTAATATAGTATTTAAATATATTATAAGTTTTTGAGGATATAGGGATATAGGATTTTTAGAATCTATTTATATACTAGAAATAACACTTAGTAGGTATATTACTATTTCTAACTTTAATTAAGTAGAGATAGAAATTACAATTAAGAATAAAACTTAAAATATAAATAATATAGAGAATAGTTTAGAGAGGCTAAGCCTCTCTAATTATCTTATTTTTAATTAAGTGACTTTTACGTTCCTCTAAAGTCTTAACTTTCAACTTACCTTTCTTAATAAGTATAGACTTCTTAGAACTAGCAGACTTATTAGGATTAGCTAATTAATATTATATACTCTTAAGCTGGTATTTCAGATTCTTGATCTTAGAAGATACTTCTTAATCTTTAATCTAAATGGACTTCTTTATAGATATTAATATATTCTTATAATATTTCTTTAGATATTTAATAATCTTTTTAATTTTATCCTCTTCCTCTTCTTCAGGTTATTTAACCTTATTATTATCCTCTTTAATAAATTTAGACTCCTTATTCTTATTCTCAACCGACAGATTACTCGCGAGATTATCTTCCTTATTATCAGTAAGAGGGGTAATAATTTATATTTTCTTAGGATAACTATAATAATGCTTAATAATAGTGGGAGTAGCTAACGTCTTAATAGAAATAGCTAACTTCTAAATATTAACGTTTTTAATATTACTAAATTTAGATATATTAGGTAACTTAGATATAAAAAAACCAGGTGAAAATTCTTAGAGATTAGGGAACTTAGTAAAATATACTTTAATAAAAGCTTTCAGTTATAGAACCTTAATCTCAGACTGCTACTTAATAGTAAAATATATTTTAAAAGGATATAAACACTCTATATTACTAACCTCCTTTTAAATTATATAAATAGACTGAATCCTAACGAGATTTATAAGTTTAATAATAAAGTTTACTATTATATCTATAAGAAATAAAGAGTTAGCATCAGTAAAATAAGTAAATAAACTAAATAGTTACTAGATATAATATACTTCTTTAAGAGAATAAAGAATTAGTTCTTAAGTTCCGGATATATTATTAAGAGTAAGCAAACGACGAAAACAATAAAAAATATCTATTATAAGGTTAAGTTCCATTTGTCGAAAAGATATAAGGTTAGTATTAGAGAGCGTCTCCTTTAATAAAGGAATTTACTAGGTAAGAATAGGAATAAGCTAATTAAAAACTATAATATCCAGAGTAAAGTATAATAAAATTATACTGTTAACCTTAATAATAATATTATAAGTTACTTCAGTCTAAATTAAGTATTACTAATAGTTAAAATAATTCATATAAAATAATATATAAAATCTATAGTAGCAACACTTACAACTAATAAATACTATAATAATTAAGATTATTAGTTAAGAAAATAAGAAAGCTTAGTGAGTGTAAATAAAGCTAGAATTTACAACACTCATAAGGCTAAAATTACACAATCTCGGAAGGAACTAACAGGTTACTCCTACTAAATATCAATAACAACTATATTAAAGATAAATATCATAATAAAAAAACATTATTTCTTTTATTTTAATATTTAAAGAACAACTTTCAATATCTATTTACAGTATTTTATTTATCATAAATATACTATTTAGAGCTTAAAATATAAGATTTTATCTAGTGGTTATTCTACTGGGGGGGGTGTGTGAGAATAGTTACAATATCTATTCTACTGTGTGGCCGTTCTGGCTTATATAAGGCCTAACTGGCCTATTTATATGCATTCAAGCGTTCTATTCTAGGTTGAATAGATTATACCTTTCAATAACCTATATTCAGACTATATACTATACTATTTATTCATCACATTTTATTATTAGATAGATATTATAGTAGATATTATCTAGGAGTTTAGCCTCTATAATAAAGATTATACTTTTATATAGTTATTCTTACCGCCTTAGTGTGTTCTTATTTAGTGCCTCCGTTAATATATTTCCCTCTGGATATTTATCTGGTAGCTAGTTATAATATAGGTTTAGAGTTTCTATCTCTTTAGTATATAGTTAATAATATAGCTTAACTATTATTAATCTAAAGATATTAAATTTGCTATCTATCTCTATAATGTATATCTTGCTATCAATAGAGATAAGTCTAAGGGTTTTATCTAACCTTAATATTTATAGTAGATATATACCTCTAATTAAAGGGGTAAATAGTAAACTGAAGTATTGGAGGGGCTATTATATATACTTAGGGTATTAGAGACTTACTATTAAGTATAGATCTTATATATCTTTTTTATTATCTTCTGGATAGTAACTGCTTATTTTATAATATCTAGAGATAATAGTAACGTTAGGTTAAAATATAGATATATCCCAAAAACTAGTAAAGTTAATATAAAGCTATTTAAACTACTAGTGTTATTAACTACCTTAATTATATTTTATAGTATCTCCTCTCTGTTAATTTCCAGTGCCTTATCTTAAATAATCTTATATACTCTCCGTAGGGGGGTATAGTAATATTCTACCTTACTGATACTATTATAAGCTTTAACTAATATAATTTTAACCTTACTGCCTATATTATTAGCTTTCTTTTTGAAGCTTTTAGCTATAAAGTTACACTTTATATTAGTAATAATTCTATCTGAAAGTTCCTAGTATATCTTAATCTAATATACTTTCAGAGTATACTATATATTCTCTATAGAGATATTTTTTATAAACCTTAGAGCTATAAATACCATAGAGGTATTAACTATATATAGTATAAGCTTATTACTGTTAAGGTATATAATATTAATAATAATTTCCATATTAAATTTATAGTTATCCTTAAGGCTGAATTTAAACCGGTATAGTATTTTACTATTTATCTGATACTAGTAGCAGTTTTTAGTAAATACCTTAATTTTATTAGTTATTATAGTCTTACCTGCTCTCTTAAGTATATTATTTAACTTACAGATACTAAGGTAGCTAAATTCCTTATAAAGCTACTATATTTCTATCTCTATAAGGAAGTTAATAGTCTTATTATAGAGGTTCTCCTAAATTAAAAACTATAGATACCTATTACGTCTCTTTATAGATAGTAATACTTCCTCCTACTTAATTTTCTTATTAAAGTTATTAAGATATATTTAGAGGCAGTTTTTATTAGGGAGGCTTAGTAGAAATAGTATAGCTATAGATATAATATTAAAGTTAATATTTCTAAAGGGTGTAAGTATTCTAGTAATACTGAAATTTATAAAGTTTACCTGTCTCCAAATTTAATATTTGTTTTTGGGGCTATTTTGTCTAGTAAGATATTAGGAAGAATCCTCTAGAGGGCTTTAAGTTATTATATACCTCCAGTGGAAAGTCTACCTACTTTAGTGTCTGGAAGAATACCTTTAAAAATAATTTTTAAGTACTATAAGGTTAGAAAGGTTTCTAATTTATTAGTTGTTATTAAGTGGCAAAAAATATGGTTTTAAAGGATCTCTGTAAGTTATATAGAGTTAATAGTTTCCTTCTGTCTGTCTATTATAGTAAAGTAAATAACTATAAAATTATCTTCCAATATTTTATCTATATTATCTCTCGCTTCCTCTATCTTCTCTTTTATGGGGTTAGTATTATTAAGGTATAATATAATTTTCTCTACTAATATAATATTAATAATAAATACCTTCTTGAATTATAGGGTGGCAGCTTTATACTTCTCTAGAGTATACTTTATTAATTAGTATTTATTTACTGGTTTTAAGTATACTTAATACTTACCTTATATATTTCTACCTTATACCTTCTTATAAGGCTGTCCCAAGGTAGTATTACTATTCTGTATATATTATGAATAAGGTGGTTAAGGGCGGTTAAAATGTCAATTCTACCCTTAGCTGTTATATATATAGTTTGTGAGGAACTAGTTATAATTTATAATATAGCTAGTTTCTTATTTTAATTATCTCTTTTAACTTTTAAATTTCTCTATTATCTGTTTGAATAGTCTGTTAATAGTTAGTTTAGCTTTATTAATAATATTATAGAGTATATTAATTATATTATATACTTAGCATATTATTATATATATTTTCTTATTTATCTTCTTCTGTGGATCTTGCGGGTTTAGATAGATATACTAAAGGAGGTTAATTTATATTATTATTACTTTAAATACTTTAACTATATTGGTATACCTGTGATTTTTAGTAAAAGCCTTAAGGTTTATATTCTTCTATTTCCTGCGGTAGTTAAAATAAACTGTAGGTATTTTGAACTTATTTATAACTATTATAGCTATTTAAGTAATTAAGAAGTTATCTTAAATTGGCAGAATTAATATTTTCTAATATAAGTATACTTATTCTGCCAGTATATTATTAAATACTCCTCCTATTATATTCCAGCTAATATTATAGCTAATATATTTGGCAATAAATATCTATATCTTACTCTTAAAGATATTATACTTCTCTCTGGTATATTTATTATTTATTCTGTATATTTTGCTGAATAATAATTTAACTTTCTTATAAGGTTAGTTAAATAGGATATAGTATTTCAGTATTAACTAATATTTTCCTCTAAGGTCGGTATAGAGTCTTGGGGGTCTGGTTAACTTTAGATATTTCTTTTTCTTATTAGTGTTAGTTATTATCCTCTTGGTTCTTGGTAAGTTAATATCTACATAAATATCTAGCTCTATTAGTTGTGGGCTTAATATTAATATTACTCTTATTATTACTATTAATAATATTAATTATAGAGAGGGTAACTTTATTATTAAGCTTTTTGGTGTAGATAGTTATGAGTTAATAGAAATAAATCCTCCTACCTCTAGGAGGTTATTAATAAAGCTGGAGTTTTTTATAATCTCTTATCTGAGGGTAAGGTATCCTTATTGGTTAGTTTTAATACTTTCTACTATCTGTCTTATTAATATCTCCTCTTGAAGTATTTTAACTAGCGTTTTCCTTATTATATCCTTATTTATAGAGAAGTATATACTTTCCTCTATAAGGTAGTTCTTAAGAGCTTATATTGATACTCTTTCTATATTAGTAAAATATTCTAGAGTTTATTCTTTAAAGTTAATATAGTAGGCTTTCTATACTTTATTAAAATAGATACTTTATTTCTTTTATAGGTAAATATAGTAGTATATAAAGGTATTATTAAGTATATTACTGCTAGTGCTTATTTGAGGTTTAATATTCTCACCCTATTATTAAGGTATAACTTTTTAGTATATTCCCATTAGTATTCTTATTTCTATATATTGGAATACCTTCTTATATTTATTAATTCTGGTTGCAGGAATATTATTATAGGTTATGTTTTCACGAGGGCTATTAATAGGGTCTGGGGAGAAAGATATATCAAGGTATTAGGCTGGAAGAATATTTATAGTTAGTATAGCTTTACTATATTTTAATTGCAGGCGTTTCTCTAAAAGCTGCAGCTTTGGAGGTATATATGCTTATTAGATAAATTATAACCACTAAGTAGATATCTTCTTTCAGTGAAATTCTTATAAATATCTTTCTATTTCTAATTTTCGTTAATTTGGTAAATGCTATTTCTTACTGGTAATGCCAGTAGTGGATTAGCATACTTTAGTAGCATCCTTATAGAAGCTTACTTGGGAGGTAAAGGTTAGTTATTATTAAATAATAATATAATTAAGATTATTAGTAACTTAGCTTAACTTTTTATTATATAAATATAGTGCCTGCGGTGGATAGAAATAATAAGTAATAATATAAAGATATTATTAGTTACTTAAACTTACGTTATCTGGTAACTATTTCTTAGCTTTTTATTATTACAGAGGGAAGCTTTAAAATAAGTTATAGCTGTTAGTTAGTTGGATATATTATTTTACCTTAATTTGAATAGTTCTCCTCTTATATTATTTGTTATTATTTCCTCCTCTTCTCACTTCTTTAGTTCTGCTGTTAGTATAAATACTTCTTCTTTTTATTTCCTTTTGGGATATAGTTTATTAGAAGGATTCTCCTAATAGGGGGTTTTCAAGTGGATAGTAATATTATTAGTCTTGGTATTTCCTCTCCTTATGCTAGTTACGGTATTTTATTAATTTAACTTATAATTACCTTATTACTATTAATACTTTATTGAATACTTATTGAATAACTGTGGGTAGGGATGAGGGATAATAGTTTCTTGATACTTTCTGTTTCAGTATTAGTTATAATATCTTAATAATTTCTTATTTCTGGGGGATTTTAATTAGGATACTTCTCTGTTGCAGTTATATGTAAAATATATAGAGGAAAAAGATTATAAGCTAAGACTATTATCTAGTTTTGAATCTGGAATATTTATTGTCGGTTACGCTATACCGTAGGGTATATAGTAACCATACGCGATACTATACATATAGCGGCATACCCTCCATAGCCTACTAGCCACGGATACCCAGCACCCGGCGCCAGCCGTAGCTGAATAGCATAGCAATTAGTAAGCAATTACCATACTATAGATCTAGAGCTTTATATAGTACTATACGCTACGTAACGTAGTAATAATAATAACTAAAAACCAGAACACTAGTTTGCATCTATATAACGAGATTATATATAGTATGTAATTACCCTAATAATTAAACTAATACTAATTAGTAGTTAACCTAACTATTATACTACTATACTGCAGATTAGTAAAGCCTATTACGCTAGAAGAAGTAATTACGAAATCCTATATCTAAGGTTTATATAAGGTGAAAAATTGCAAGATTTATTACTTACATACCTTAGACCCTCCCTACCCTAGAATCTTACTAAAAGTATCTGAGTTATATACTAATCCCTTATAGAGGTTATTATTAAGAAGTTAACTATATATTCTTACCTTAGTTTAAAATAAGGTATTTCCCGCGGTATTATTAAAAAGTTAATTATATACCTGAGATAGTTACTTACTAGAAAGTATTCAGTAAATATAATAAATTCCTTAAGCTATTACTAGACTTTTTGGTATTAGAGATTTATAGTATCTCTAGCCTCAACCCCTTAAGAGATCTATATAGCCTCTTAAAAACCTTTCCCCTACCCCTCTCTATATAAACCTAGCAAAATTAATAATTTTCTCTTACTTTATATTCCTCTTACCTCCATAATAACGTCTAAATTAACCCCTATAGGTAAGATACCTATCTAAAATATTCTTATGCCTATAATGATAGTATTATTAGATATTTCTATATCTATAAAGCTTTATTAATATCTTAATCTAGTATTCTTCAGCTGAATTCTTAATATTAACTATAAGATTATTATAGAGGAGAACTCTATAAGGGTTTCTATCTATTTAGTATACTAAGTAACCTTCTATATCTATATAGAAATTTATAGCCTAAAGCTTCTTCAGATATTCCAAGGTAACTTTAAGGAGTAGCTTATAATAATATAGTAACTTATAAGTATATATATATATAGTCCGCTACTTTAGAGATTACCTTATAGTATACAGTATGAAAGTGGAAATAGATAGTAATTAAGTTTTTACGGTTATTTACTAACTAGCCTAGTAGGAGGAGTTTACCCTATAGATTTATAATAAGATTACCGATCTTTTAAAATACTATACCACCCTTAAACGCAACCTTAAGAAGTATCCTAGGTAGGTTAATAACCTTATACTGGAGAAGTTAGATTTTATACTACTTCTTTACAATATCTAACTAAAGATTAAAAATACTATATCAGTAATACTTTCACTATAAGTAGTTAAAGAAAGATACCTACCGCCAAACTAGCTAACCTATATATATATAACCTTAGGCGA
This sequence comes from Colletotrichum lindemuthianum, assembly GCA_001693025.2. Lineage (NCBI taxonomy): Eukaryota > Fungi > Ascomycota > Sordariomycetes > Glomerellales > Glomerellaceae > Colletotrichum > Colletotrichum lindemuthianum. The sequence continues at coordinate 159,117 of MASP02000278.1, read as the reverse complement.
AAAACCTCTATTATAACTGTCAGTCTTGCCAGCCTCCCATTTAACTATTTTGAAGCCTCTCTAACACTAAGAGGATTAATAAAACTACAGCCGAAACCAACCTAGGTATTAAGAATATCCCCTATATATTACTACTGCTACCCCTTTTAATCATATATCCACTAAATATATTATAAACCTTATAAAGTTATATAATAAGAGTATAAAATATAGTGGAGGCTTTTATAATATTCTTAAGTTGAAAATTTATATCTTCCATAATTACTATTTTAAGCTTAGTATCCTATAATATATATAGATAAAGCTATTTTCAATTATACTTAGGAATAATATTCTTAAGCTTTACTTTAATTATTTAAGTAACTAAAATATTTACTTTATATTTAACTAAATAATCTAGCAGGTAAAGAATTACTTTAAGAATAACGAGAATTAATAGCTTTATCTCTCCAACTAGTAAAATACTACCTTTCAAAATATTATTACTAAGAATTCTAATAAAAGTAAAAAAGAGATTTTTAAGCTTCTAATTTTAAAGCTTATACATATTGGAAAAACCTTCCCTACTAAAATTTGAATAGATAATATCCTCCACCTCCAGCTTATAAGTATATATTATAATATACTAAAATACTAGTTAGCTTTTTTCAGCGTCACAGTAACCTCCCAGAGTCTCTACAACTAGTTAAAATCTACTATAAGTAATACCTTATTAATCTAAAACATATAATATATATAAGATAATAGAGATAACTACCAGAAGGTAGCTAGAAACTAATTTTAAACTAACTATATACATAACTTACCTTAAGATAACCCTTAAGATTATAGCTACACCTTCGTATATACGTAGCCTCATACTTCAGGTAGCTATTACCTACCTCTAGCATCTATATATAGCTATACTAATCAAAAATACTATATATATAGCAAATCCGGTTATTAGTCTATAAAGTACACTCTTAAGGAGAGGCGTACCTTATATAATAGATATACGTTAACTACTAACCTTAAGTTATATTCTATAGTAGTATACTAAACTTTCCTTAAAAGCTATAAAAATATTAATAGCCTTAATAATGATAGCCTCAAGGCTCCACTAGAGGTTAATACTAACGAAAATATTATTATATAATACTAAATAGATATTAACCTTAAGGAAAGCTACTCTATGGAATCTACCTTAGAGATATTTTTTATATTATTTTACAGTAAGATACCCATTATCCTTAATAGAGGTAAAATTACCAGAATCTTCTAAGATTAAATAATAGTTTATATCCTTACTAAAAATATTACTACTAGTAGTAAACTTACAGATAGTTTTACTACTCTTATATATATTTTTACACTTAAACGTTACTACTTAAATACCATATTTTAAAATATTCTATCTAACTTAAATACTACCAGCTTCTTAACTATTAAGTACTTCCAGTTTACTATACTAAAGTAGTTAGTTATTTCCTCTATTATCCTTATATCTCTATAAAGTAAACCAGTTATAATATACTTAAGAGAAACTATATCTATTATAATATTGAGAATAGTAAATATACTTACGCCACTTAATATTATTATATTTTATATAGTTCCTTATAATATATCCTTCCTTCTTTACCTCACAGATATAAATTACCTTAGTATTATATTTAATAATATCTATAATAAGCTTCACTAAAGTAAAAAGATTATATCTATTATTTAAAGATAGGAATATCTATAGATACTTCTTAATAAAGAGAGAATAATTACCTCTATATACCTTACGGAGATAGAGATATAGAGACTCTACCGCCACTTTAGATATCCAGCTATAGTATACCTCTATAATATCCTCACTAAGGTGGAATATCCAGTTAAATAGTATACTCTTAAAGCTTTTAAGAAATACTGCCATTATTACTAAATATATAATATAGCTTCTTTACATTTCTAATTTGCTATTTAGGGTAATGTTAACTTTAACTTTAAGATTATTATTAATATTATCTATATTTATAACTATAATATACTTTATATTATTAACATTACTATAATATTTAATACTGCTCAATTTTTACCTAAACTATTAGCAGAAATAATATAGAAAGCCCTTAAGGTATATTAAATTAATATATATCAAAATCCTCCCGATTTTATTACTGCTAACATAAGCATAACCTTTTAATCTAAAAGCTTTAAATTAGAGGTAAAAAATAAAGAATCAACAGTTTATATTATACTTATTGAAATATATAATGGTATCGGTAAAGTTAAACATTATTATATACTCCTCCGCCGCATATATAAAGTTTACTATATAGAACTTCCCACTATCACTTAAGACGTATTCCCTCAGGCAGTATATAAAGTAATTCATAATACTGCTAGTCTGAATAGCCTTATATCCACCCTACTTATTTTAAAAATATATCTATACCTTACTGAAGATTTAGCTTCCTCTCCAGATATTATTACCTAAGCTTAAGCTATATATAAAGCTATAGAGGAAGTTCACTATAAATATACTAAATACATTATTAACACCACTTTAGTAATATGTAACTGCCTTAATACCTCTTACATAATAATCTTTCCACTCCAGACTCTTATATATATATAGTAAGAGAAAAAAAGCTAGTAAAAGCTATACCCTCTCGTGACCATCTATAGTAAAACTTACATTTTTAAGCTACCTTATAGCCCTCAATAGTTTCAATTAATAATTATAAAATAGTATTTTAAAAGTAATAAATAAGAAATTAATAATAATATAACTAAAACTATAACTTTATAAAAGCTAGTATTTATAGTTTTATATACTAACCCTCAGTTAGGTTAAGAGTTACTAAGTAACCTAATAGTAAACAGAAGCCTATAATTTTATATAACTACTTTAATTTTATCTATAGCTATCTCTGAAACTCCAAATATAGAACTAATATTTTACACTACCTCTACCTTAAGAGATAATAATATCCTCCCCCCTCCAGTAGTTAGTAATATACTATAAATAATATATAGACCTCAGATTTAGCCGGAAACTTTAAGTTATATAATCTGCAGGTATATAGTTAGTATACTACTAAAATAGGCCATAGCTGAGAGGGCCCATCTAGACTAAAACTAACTAACCACCCCCAGCTATAAAACCTGAGAGAAGTAAAAATAGATAGAAAATATTAGAAAAATATTTTAAAACTATAGAATTATATTCACAGATCTATAGTCTAAAAGCTAAACTGATCTGAATAGTAGGTTTTAGATTCTAGAGACAAAGAAAGTTAATTCTTTCTATCTGTCTATAATAAACCTAACTATTTATATTTATAAGGCTACTTATATTATATAAATAAGCCTATTTATAGGCTTAACCCTATTATAATCCTCCCCTTAGGCTTATTTTAAGCTTCTATATAATAAGCCTAACTAAAATAAAAGAAATCTATCTATAGTATTATAACTCTCTCTAACTAGAGTATAGTAGTTACTAGTAATCCTCCTGTATATAGTAACTCTTAAGATAATATTAATTATTATAATCCTTTTCCTATTAGTCCTATTTAAAGCCTTATATAAAGTAAAATTATCCTTCCTAAGCTTCAGAGTGAGAAAAAGAATAATTAGCAGATCCCTAAGGAGTATTCTGTAAAATCTATTACTACTAATCTATATATGAATTTACAAACTAGTCTCTCAGATAATATTTAATAGACGTAAAATCTATTCTAGCTGGGTAACTAGAGTGTAGTAATAGTGAATATCCTATAGGGACTAACACTTTCGACAGCTAGCTGATAACTAATTATATAGATTATATTAGTTATCTGGAAGAACTACGTCACTAGATCTTTATATTACACCTCAGAGTAATACTCACAATTTTATTAGATTTACAAATATCCTTCCTTAGTATATAATAAGGTTTTAAAGTTATTTATAATTTAGGTATCCTAGGTTTTAGTGGCTGGATATTAAGTAATACTAAAATCCTATTAACTTCTATTATATCCAGAAAGCTTAAATATAATATATTAGTTATTTTTCTTTATAAATTAAGTCTGTAAATCTTAAATAGATATCTAAAAAGTAATTATTATTAAGTCTGGCGTTAGGTATTTACCATAATCCTAATAATATTATTCTGTAGTTACTAAACAGGAAGGCAGATTACTATAAACTGTTTAGTAGAATCCAAACATTTTACTAATAGCTAACTACTATCTGTAAGTAAGAGAGTAATTCCTATTTCTATATTATTAGAAGTCTTCAGTATACTAAAAGTTTTCTCTAAAATTAAGAACCCTATTATAAATATAGACTTAAGACTATTCTATAACTCTAAGGCTATATATATACCTATCTAGTTACTATTGAGTTAGAGCTACCTAAATATTAGCTCTCAGGATCTAAAGAATATCCTCAGATACATCCATACTTCTATAAAACTCTAATAAGTTATTAACCTCTTTAATAAAATTATTATTATTATTTAGTCTCTATAGAGAATCTAAATAAAATATAAAGTTACTAAGCTAATCTATAGTAAGGTTAACCTAATAGTTTCCACTATAATAATATAAGAAAACCATAATATCAGCGTTAAAAAGTTAATATTTCTAGTAATTATTAATATTATATCCAGCGTCGCAAGCACTACTATTAACAGATATACTTACTTACATATTCTAAGGAAACTTATTATTAATGTAAAATAGGCTAACTGACCCTATTCGCAGACTTATTCTAAGTAGAGTAATAAGTTTGAAGTTATCTAGATATCCCTCCAGTTAAAGAGTTCCCTCTATATTATAGAGTGATATATACTACTTAACTTCTTTCTGTAAATTATCGCCTCCCAGGTAGTTTAAACTTAAGCCTCCTCTATAGTAACTAATAAAATAATTTACTAAAATTTAGCTATCTCTATATTAATCTATAGTAGTAAATAGTTTTTACTAGTTTAATATTAATTTTTAACTATATTTTAGAACTGGAAATATTAGTTTAGATAGATTTATATTAATAAAATAAGATATTTCTCTTATTTATAGTCTATAGGGATTAGAATAATAATAAAGTGAGTTTTAATAATATAAACTCTTTTTCTAATAACTCCTAAGAAGTAAGTAAGTAGGATTCTAAGATAACTTATAAATAATTTATTATTAAGTTACAATATTCTATATATTTATTTTCTTAGTAGCTGAAAATAGTATTATAGGAATTACTATTTCTAGAGTCTGAAAATAACTTCTACTTACTATTAGAGAAGTTTCTAAGTTATTAAGTAATATTATTAGAATATTGCTATTAGTATCTAGTAGAATATTCAGCTTCTCAGGCTTTACTTATTCAGCTTCTAAGAATATCTTATAATTATCTTATATCTTCTTCTATCAGACTGCTATATTTATCTTATTATTATCTTTATAATCTCGAAACTATTTAAAGAAGCTAGGTTAATTATATACTAAGTCCTCCTTAGCTGGAATATTAGAATAAACTTCTCAACTGAAATATAGTTTCTATGTTATTCTAATAGTATTATAGCTTATAAGGTACTTTAGAATTTATCTAATATTAAGAATAACTTATAACTAATTAAATATTATAAAGGAGAATATTCACTATAGGTAGTTATTTTTAGTATATATAATATATAAGTATTAAGTAATCAGACAGAAAAGGTTTCAATATTATCTTAAGATAGTTAGGTCTGTAAGTATTATTACTATTATATAATGTAATTCTCTATTACTATCATACTATTAATTATCTTAATATTAAGCTTATCCTTTATCTTAATTAATAACTAGATAAGTTTATATTTCATCTTAATTTAGTTTATATTATATAATAATAATTTAGAAATAATTCCTTCTTGCTTTTTATCTGTATTAATAAGTATTTTCCTTATAGGTTTTATTTGATACTACTAAAATATAGAAGTTATATATTTTAGTATATTCCTAAAGTATCTATTAGTATTTAGTAATCTATTTATCTCTGTTAATAGTTTCTCTAAGTTTAATATAGGCTAGTAGGTTATATAAGGCTGGAATATAAATATCTAAGAAGCTTTATAATATTGGGAAGGTTAGTCTATCTACTATTTTAATAAATATACTAAGAAGCTATTTTCTTATTATTATATTTCTTATTAGTATCTATAGGGGTAGCTGTAAGTAGTTAGATTCTATATTAAGTTAAGGATCTAGAGGTTAGTTATTATAAACTTCTAATCCTAAATATAAGAGTTAGTTACTACTATTAGGATATTATCTATATAGTTAGTTATCTTAAGGAGTTTTTGGTATTTCTAGTATTTAAATTATAAGGTCTAGAGAGGTAAGTATAATAGAGTATTCTTTTATAATTTTATTAACCTATTTAGAGTTATAGAGATTATAAATAACTAACTTTAAAATTAGTTTAATATTTATAGTAAGTAAAGGATTTTCTCTAAAGTTATGTAGAGAAGTTAGCTTTCTTGTGAAGTAGATATTATAAAGGAGGAATTCGCAGACTTAAGTTATATTATTAAGTTGAAAGGGATAAGTCTAAGTATTAAGTTAGTAAAATCTTAAGTTTAAGCTGAATAATATATATATAGAGGAAGTTTTGAGATTCTTTATTTATAGTAAAACTATCTCTTTTTATAGGTATAAATCTGAGAATAAGTAAATTATTATGAAAAGCTGAACCTAGGCTTATTTAACCAGAAGGTAGCGTAAAATACTGTTTATTTAGAACTAAGAAGTAAAAGAGAAGCCTTTATAGGTACGTAGAAAAGTCTGCATATATAGTACTATATAGGGTTCACTAGGGGCCCACCCGAGCGAGGGGGTTAGCTTCAGATGCCTAAGTATAGCTCTGGCTAGATAATTAGATATAGCCTATAATATTACCCCCCTCCTCTCTAGCTGCCGCCTGGTTGGAAGCTGTAAGCTGGATCTCTGTTATTATCTGTAATCAGCCTATATATTATTTTATATTACTCTAGAGTTACTATATTCATAATAATATTAATAGGCTTCTATATAAAGTTTATATATTCTTCCTATTTTATAAGAACTTCTTATTAGTATCCTCTCTCTATTTAGTATATTCTTATAGTAAGAATATTTTTAACTAGCTATTTAACTTCTCTATTATTATTTACTAGTAGTAGTAGCTAGCTATTAACCATAACTTACTTAGGTAGTAGATTAGTAGTAACTCTCTAGAGTAAATTTATATAGAATTATAAGTAAATAGACTCTAAAGTATTTAGCTTTATAATATATAGTAAGAGGGTTTTTACTACTATATACTTATAATATAACTAAGTTAGCTTTCAGTTTAGTTTTAGTAACTTATAGTTAAATATATTTAATTATATCTTATTACTAACTTAATATTAATCTATAGGGGATTAGGTTTTATTTACTTAAGCTTCTAACTTCTACTAGGTAGTAGCTATCTCTATATAGATATATATTATTATTAACTATATTCTCTTAACTAGTTAGTAAGCTATAGCTTCACTACTACTAGGTAGTTTTATATACTTCTTAGTAACTAAAATCGAGTTAATATAATATTTATAATCTATAAAGAAAAATATAGTTTCCATTATATTATATTATTAATTATAGAAGGTTAATTATATAATAGATAGTAAGTTACTTTAATTATCTTAAAACTAGTAAGTAAATATCTTTAAAACTACTTAGATTTCTTAATTATATTATTTTATAATCTTATTAGTCTATAGGTAGTAATTAGTATTTAATAAGTATATAATATTTATTAATCTGTAGAATTCCTTCTAGAAGTAACTTACTTAATTAGACTCTCTATTACTTATAATAAAGTATAGTATTCTATAGAACTTATAGTAGTAACTAAGGAATTATTAGATATATATCTCTATTTCTATTATATTTATCTCCTCTAATATAAAAGTTTTATTTAGTTAATTAATAATAACTTAGAGGTAATAACTACCTTATCTTTTTATAGGAGGTAAGTTAGTAATAAAATCTATTAATAGATTAGAATATAACTAGTTAGATATTAGTAGAAGTCTTAAGAATCTCTTTTTAGTTTACCTCTAGATATAAATATCTTTATATATATTATAATTATATATAAATTAGTAGATACTCTATAATTATCCAGACTAGTAAAACTATTAACTTATAATCTTTAGTATACTATTATATCCTAGGTAGTTTATAGGGAAGAAGTTATATAACTTCTATACTAATCTAGTCCTAAGCTTATTAAGGAGATTATTATTTTCTTTATTATTTAGTATTTAAAGTTTCTCTCTAAAAGTAAGCTATCTTAGTATATTAATAGTATATTTAGTAATCTAAATTTTAATATAGAGATTAAGAGGGAAGCTATATTCTCCCTACTAGATTACTATAAAGATCTATTAGTATAAGAAGTCTCTCTCAGTAATATAATTCTATATCTCTTATAAGTTTAGTTTTCCTTTAAAAATCTAGATATTAGTAATATTTATATATTCTATTTAGGATCCTATAGAGATAGTAATATTCAGAATAATCTATATTATTTATTTCTATTACTTTTTATTATCTTACTTTTTAGAGGTATTCTATCTCCTCTAGAAAAGGATATTAGAAGCTACTATTTAAATATTTAGTTAATATTTAAAGTAAAAATTATATTAAGATAATTTCTCTACTTATTAACTTTACTTCTCTATAAGTTATCATTTTTTTATAAAGTATTTAAGATCCTTATAGTTAGTAAGAATTTTAAATTTCCTGATACTTTATAGTTTTACTCTCTATATCTATAAATATTCTAATATTATAAGGAATTTCTTATTATAGATTAGGTAATTCAACTCTATAGGGGTTAGATATTAGAAATAGAAAGTTATTAGATACCTCACTCTAACTTTATCAGTTTAGGTTAATATACTTCCTAAAATATATTCTAAATAGTTTATCTCTACTATTATTAGAATATCAGGATTAAATATCTATAGAATTAATTTTATAGTAAAGAGTTATTTTAGTGTAAGGAAGATTTCTTATTATTTCAGTTTCTAGTTAAAAGGAACTAACTTCTAAGTTAGGTAGTTTGAAAGTTTTATAATAATATTATATTAAAGTATAAAAACTTTATAGTAATTTATAAATTTAAGGAAACTATAGATACTTTTTAGTAAACTAGGGGGAAGTTAATTAATAATAGCTTCTAACTTCTTAGGATAATAAAAGAGGTTCTTTCTAGTTATTATAATATATTTAATATATTTAACTATAGTAACTAAGAATTCATACTTCTTAGGATCTAACTTAAAGTTTATATTAGTAAGGTAGTTAAATATTTAGTAGACTTTCTTTTTCTACTCTTTTTATAAGTTATTAATATAAATAAGGATATTATTAATATATATTATAATAAAGTTATCTAGAAATTATTATAGGTAGCTATTAATATACTATTAAAATATAGTTAGAATATTAGTAAGTCTGAAGGAGTATATTATCTATTTAAAGAGGCTGTAATATATCTAAAAAGTTATTTTCTTCTAATCTATTTTATTAATTCTAATCTTATGGAATATAGTAATAATATTAAGCTTAATATATTAGTAAGTAGTAATAATCCTCTAGAGGGTTTCTAATATAAAGGGGAGGAAGTAATAATCCTTTTTTATAATTACGTTAAAAGCTTTATAATCTCTATAGAAGTATATTCCACTATCTAACTTCCTTATAAAAAAGATTGAAATATTAGTAGAGAAACTACTTATTTTAATAAATTCCTTATTAAGTAAATCCTCTAGAGTTTTCTTAAATATTAGAAGCTTCTCTTATAATATATTATAGAGAGATTCTTATAGGAGGTCTAGTTTCTATTCCTTATTATTAGAGATTAATAGGATATAGTAATTTATTCTTAGTTAGCTGGGGGGTAGCTAATATACTGAATCTAGATAGAAAAGATCTAGAAATTCCTTTAAGATATTTATAGAAATATAATCCCTTAGGTTCACTTCTGCCTTTAAGGCTAATATTTTCTCGATATTTACTAGACTAATAGATATAACCCAGTAGGGGCTTAGTATCTCACTAATATATTATATAATATACTAATAGATAAATATAAATAAATTAATATTAAGTAGCTAAACTAACTGGATCTCTTAAAGTTATACTAACTTATCCTAATATTCTAAATATACTATTATACTACTTTTCCTATATATTATCTATTAAGCTTCAGTATTATAAATAATATAATTATCTTTTATCTATAACTACTTAAAATATAAAAATAACTATAAGCTCTCTATAATATAGATCTAGATCTTCTATATATAATTACTAACTTCTAAAATTAGGATAGCTACCTTCTGGATATCACTAAGTAATAATCTAGTAATATATCTCCTTATCTATCTCTTTAACTTATTAACTAATAGAAAGTAAAGTTTCTTTATAAGGGAGATATTAATAATAATATAAATATTACAGTCTATATTAATAAATATATTAATAGAGTAATCTCTATTAATTCTAGTCTGAATAGTAGCTAACTATTAGTTACTTACTTATTCCTTTTCCTATTATTTTCCCTATTTTATTATTTCTACCTTAGTTAGCTTTAGAGTCTAACTTCACTCTAGAGTTACTTTTTTTCTAAATCCTTATTATTACTAAGTGGGGTAGTATTATCCTTCTAGTTATCCTCAGTATAATCTAGAGTAGCTATAGTTTTTATAATCTTTATACTAGTCTTCTTATACTTTCAGGCTCTATAGTTCCTATAGATATAGTCTTTCTTACTATACTTAAAATATTAGTAAGTATTCTAGCAGTCTTTAGAGCGTTCCTTAGAAGTAGAGGAGAAACTATTAAAGCTTCAGTATTATTATCACTCTTTAACCACTCTAGTGATTATAATATCACCCTCTATATTATAGGCAGCAGATCTCCAGTGGGGTAGCTAGTAGTATATTAATATCCTCTTTATATATTTAAGCTTCTAAGCTATATTTTAAACTTTAGATAACTAAAATTTATACTCTATAGGAAAGTTAACTATAATAAATAGCTTCTTAAAGTAGGAAAGTAAGGTAGCTTCTAGTAGAGAAATTTAGATTATATCCAGCTATATATATCCTTCAGTATTAACTAGAGTTTTTTTAAATTAAAATAAAAAAGTAGTTAGGTATTTATTTTCTTTCTATCTGAAGTTTTATAACTAAATAGTAATATAAAGTTAACTATTAGGATCTAGGTAAATTCTATCTAGATAATCTATAAAATTATTTAGATTATAGGAGTTCTCGAACTTTCCCACTATATAGAAAGTTTTAACTACCTACTGAAAACTAGAGTCTAAGTAGAAGTAAATTAGATACTAACGTTCCTAATTACTATTAAAGGAATAGTAATTAATCTCAAGCTTAGCTTTTATCTATTAGATTTATATTTAATATTTTCTTTACTTACCTGAAAATTTTAGGGGTAGGGAAAGAAACTTCCTCTAGTAGTTAGCTATTAGTAGGAATATAATAATATTATTAACCTTAAGAATTATTATCCTAATAGATATTATTCTAGAGGTTATTAGAGTATCTTAGTGTAAGTTAGAAGTATCTATTATAGTAGCTACTTAGAGATTACTATTTACTATAGTATCTCATTTTACTAACTTATATAAAAGCTTTTTAATCCTCTAGTAGAGAAAGCTTAGAGTATACTATAACTACTACTGAAATAGTTTACTTATAGGGTTACTATCTATAGGAGTATCCTGAGGAACTTTAATATCCTCTATCGTTCTTTATATTAGTTGCCTGTTATATAATATTATATCCTAGGAGCTATATTTAACTAGATTGTATACTTAATTAGTGGGAAGCTATACTCTACTTAATATTATCTATATAGTGAATAAAACTGAATTCTAAATATATAAAAGGCTGGACCTAAGCTTATTTAACTAGAAGGTAGCGTAAAATACTGTTTATTTAAAACTAAGGAGTAAAAGAGAAACTTTCACGAGTGTATAGAAAAGTCTGCATATATGGTGCTATATAGAGCCCACTGGGGGCCCACCCGGGCGAGGCGGTTAGCTTCGGATGCTTGGGCATAGCTCTGGCTGGATATCTAGGTATAGCCAATAATAATTATTATAAATATTATTCTACATAAGAGTGAATTACTATTCCTATTAAGAATAGTAAGTAAATAGTAAGTAAATAATATTATTATTTAGATAAAAAGTATCTTATTATTATTTAGTGAGTATAAAAGGAGAGCTTTCTCTTCTAAGTTAATTAATATTTTTCCTCTATTAATTACTTTAGAATTCTTACTTTTATTTTCTTTCGTCTGTAAATATCTCTTCTACTATATTACACTTTAATTACCTTCTTTCTGGAAGAATAATAGATACTCTATAAATATAGTTTCTTAATAAGTCTCGTGAGATCTACTTAATCTATAATTTAAGCCTCCCTGCTTTTTTAGAAATTATTAATAATATACTGTAATAGGTTTCAGTTAATTTTTCTAAGTTTTTAGTATATATTCCTTTTCTTACTTTATTTTAAGTTGATATATAGTCTAACTTATTATCTTCAGACTTTAGTTAGTTTTATATTTCTTAAGATTGAGATACTTTAGAATAAATACTCTAAAGTTACTCTTACTTATTAAGTTTATAGTTTTGAGCCTCTCCTTAAGATATAGGTAAACCTCTGGAGAGTCCTTATAGGATCTTAAGACTATTAGCTTATTTGAGAATATATCTATAGTATATTTATATTTTATTATTAAGTATTTATTTATTTTAGTATTATTTGTTAGTCTGGATCTTAAGTCTATAAGTTACTTTAATATCCTATTACTATCTATAGCTTCTTTATTTAAGAGTATAGTAGGTGAAATATTATTCCTTATAGTTATTATAAAGAGTATACTTATATAACTTATAATAAGTAAAATAGTTTATAGGTTTATAATCTATATTTTAAGTGTATGTTATTACCTGGAGGCTTTTATGCTAACTATTTCTTTTATGAAACTTAGAATACTTACTCTTTTAACTTTAATACTATCTGCTAAAGATTCAGTTTTAGCTACTATTATATAGATAAGATGTGTTATCTTAGTGGTAAATATGATAGTCTTTCTATTCCTAAGTTTAAAATCTCTTAAGACTTTAAGAAAATTGTTATTAGTAAAGTTAGTTTATTTAATTTTGCTTATTAGTGTGATATACGTTTCCCTTAATAGAAGAAGTATTTTAATATTCCTGATATTTTCTTCATTTTCTTAACTTATCCTTTTATGTGTAACCTGCTTATTGTATTCAGCTCTCACATTCTTATTAAGAAGTATCAATCTTTAGTTTAAGAGTAATACCTCCTAGTAGGCTAGAGGAAGAAACTTTTTTACTTATATTATGAATTTCTTTAAGGGAAATAAGATAGTTATTATATATTAGGTTTGTAAATGTATTTAGTTGTTGTAAATAGGAAAATAAAATAATAAACATTAGAAGAAAGAAAAAAGAAATAAATAAGGAGATCTTTTTAGTAATAAGTATAGTTATATTATATTTTTATTTTTTAGTGTAATATCTTTTTTGTAAGTAAAGTTATCTTTCCTCCTTAAGGTTCCAGGTTATATCTCGTCAGCTAGAAGTTTCTATATATCTCTCTCGAGAAAAATAATAAGTTTTGTAACTTAGTAGTTTGCTTGTGAATACTATCTGTTATTATTCTGACTATATTAAGTTTGGAAATCTTAATAGATAGTATTAGCTACTATACTAGGTCTGTAAGTATACTGATTTAGTGAATATAAATTATTATATTTAGCCTATTTAAAAATATTAAGTCTGCCTTAAGGTATAAAAAGTAAATACTTATTATAGTTATTTAGGTTTATTAAAGATGAAGTATCTTTCTTTTTATATTTCTATTACTTAATTTAATCTGTGAATATTTATATTATTTGAGATAAAATTGTAAGTTAAAGTTATTATATATATATTATTAAACTATTATATCCTAGTATTAAGCTTTCAAGGATAGGGTTATTACTGGGATTCAGATTTTAAACTTAAGATCCTGAAGTATCTTCTCTACTATATACTTAATATTTAATAGGTATTCCTTTTATTAAGTTATTAATTCTACTACAATATTATTATTAGTCTCACTTAGGATTATAGATTCTTTTTTCTTTTCTTCTTCTTCCTCCTTATTAGCTATAGGCTCTCTCTAGGCTGGAAAGATTTTTACTAATTTTTTCTCTAGATTAGATCTGTAAATATCTAGATCTGAAGGTTCCTAATACTCTTAAGGAGCCTATATAAATTTCCTTAACCTATTTCCTCTATATATTACTTTAGTAATTTCCTCTCTAGATAAGATTTTAAGTTTATAGGAAGAAATATTAAGTATCCTTAAATAAATTCGAAAGGAGCCTATCTATCTGTATTTAAGCTTTCTGTCTGAGGATTTATTAATTACTTACTTAATATTATAAACTAAAACTATATTACTAGGTTCTAGTTATTTATCCTACAGTATAGTTCCTCTTTATTTATTAAAACTCTCTACTATTTTCTTATATTAATTAGCTATTATCATTACTACTTTCTCTCTATCCTTATCTAATTATATAAAAGTATAAATTCTTATATTTATTTCTTCTTTTAGTGTTCTTACTGATATCCAGTCTAGTATCCTCCACGTCAGTATAAGTATTTTAATAGGTGTAACTATTTTATATCTATATTTCAAATAGAATAGTATAAACTCTATTAATATTCTAACTATTATTTAGTCTGTAAATAAAGTAGCTAGCAGAAGAGGTTAAGAATCTTTACTATTATTACCTTATAGCTATACTAATAGTATATCAGTAATTAGTTAATATCTAACTTTAATTACTCTATTAGCTTATAGGTTATAAGCTGAAGTGATCTTATACTTTAGGTTATATTACTTATTAAACTTAATAATATATTTCTTATTTTCTGGCTCTCTATCTACTATAAGAACTCTATAAAGGCTATAGTATATAATAATTTCTTCCTATAGAAATTTTATAATTACCTTTAAAGTGGGTTACAGGAGCTATTAAGCTTCTAGCTAGCCTGTGAATACGTTTCTTACTTTAATAAGATACTATTTTCCCACTTTCTGGATATCTAAATGGATATAGTTAAATAGAAGTCCCTAAGGAGTAATAAAACTATAGAGGTTTCTTATTCTATATCCTCTCTATATCTAATAATCCAGATAATATTCTACTACCTCCTATATATTTTTATATATATTAGGTTAATAATATTAATTAGCTAACTTCTTATAGATAGCTTCTTATCCTTAATAGCTACTTTTATTATATATAGTTACTATTAATTATTTCTATAGTTTTTCCCCGTTAGTAATATGTTGAGGAATTATATGAAATAATATTAGTTAGGTGAATAGTAACTTATCCTGCAATTAGAATATTAAAGCCTTCTACCTAAAAGCTCTAAATTAGCTAGAATTAATCCCAAGCAGCCTCTTTAGTATTAATAGGTAATAAGCTATTTACCTAGTCTCTCTTAACCAGGTCTGCAAATAGTCTAATACTACTACTGGAAGAGTTAAGATTTTATTAATTTAGTTAGTTCTATCTATTATAACTTCTAAGTTAAATACTTCTTTAATATATTAATTATCTCCTATAGTATATACTGAAATGGGCGCCAGCCGCTTAGGCTGGAACAACTAAACAAACAAAACAAAACAACCTCCCCTAAGCCCAATCCTTCGGCAATGGAAAAATAGAGGGAAAAATCTAGAAAAATATGTCAAATCAAGAGCGCCATATTCGCAGATCTACGGCGTAAATAGCGTCTCAATCGCAAAAGTAGTACTCCAGATCGTGTAGGGTAGTATGGTGTGTGAATTCTGTGTGTCCTGCCACTATTCCCAAGTCTGGCGCTGCAGACGTAAGCTTACAGCCTGTGCATACATACTGCTTACATAACAACCGAGGCCTACGGCCGAGGCTCAGGCCTATCACAATCCTCCCCTTGGACTTATAGTAAGCTCTACGTCGTAAGTCTAACAAAACTATCTACAGTATCTTAATTGCCTCTGTCCTGGGTGGGGGTATTCTGTTTAATTTAGGCCTAGCAATCAATTTGCTGGTGCATAAACTGTTCTTTTATATAGTTGGAGGGTTATATAAAGTTCTGCAGCCTGGGGTAATCAGCTTACAGTGGGATTTGCCCTGGTAGATAAGGTACTAACGCTGGGAGAGTATGGCGAATAGGTATTAGAGGTATAGGTTTAGGAGGATCATATAAAGGAGGTCTAACCCTTAAGCTTTACTGGATTACTACTGAAGAGGTAGAATCAGGTTATTAGGATCTGCTTTAGGCTGTTTACTGCAGTTTTAATATTATCCCTTTATATTTTAGTGTAGTTAACTTTTATAGTATATTAAGCTGGGTTGGCGTTTAGGCCTGCGAATATCCTCCTGATAGCTATAATAGATTAATATTAAAAACTGGTAATAGGTATCTGAAAAGTTAGTAGTTATTCTGAGTCTATATTATTAGTTATGAGGGAGGATTCCTATAGATATTAGTGTAGGGTCTGAAATATTTACTGATAATTAACTTCCAGCGTGAGACTAAAGGAACTCTATCTAGTTACTAATACTACTTATCAGATAAATACTATAGAGAGTTAATAATATTAAGAATCTTATTTTAAATAAAAACTCTAGATTATTCTACTGCTTGAAAGCTATAGGTAAATAGATTATACTAAGAATCTATAGATACTACTTAAATATTTACTTATAGTAGTTTAATTATATCTAGTGATATACTAATATTAAGGTAGAATTATAATAGTTAGTTTACTATTTTAATAAAGTAATTATTATTAGAATCTTCCTATATAGAGTTAGAATAATAAACTCTACTATTAGTCTAGTTAACTATAAGGTTTACTTAGTATATATTACTATTACTAATAAAGAATATAGTAATATCTATATCTTATAAGTTAGTTATTAGGTTACTTACTTCTTTTTAACTATACTTAAAAGGATTATTATTAATATTATAGCTACCTTTTAAGTATTATAAATTAACTATCCTAATAGACTAACAGATAGTAAAGTTTCCTTATAGACCTGCATAAAGAAGGGTATCTAGCTTCTGTAAGTCTAAGTACTCTTCTATCTATAGGATGCTTTCAGTATTATATAGGTAGATACTTTCTTCGACTATATATTATTATATTATAGAATCTTAATAGTTAATTCCTAAGTTTATATTATAGTCACTTAGGAAATAGCTTTATAAACTTTCACTATCTATATACTAATCTTCTACTATAAAAAAGTATTTATTATTTAGTGTAGGTTTTAGCTCTTTACTTAATATCTTAATAATAAATCCTAATCTGTCAGCTTTAATAAAATAAAACTCTCTATTATATCTCTAATTATAGAGGCTAGAGATAAAGTAGAATAACCTCTCTATATTCCTATTTCTTTACTTATAGCCTCCTATAGATATTTATAGTAGCTTACTAATCTATACTTCCAGAAGCTTGCCTCTATATACAGTATACCAGATTATATTACAGACTAATTTTAATAAAAAGTCAAGCTTAATAAGTAACTATAGAATCTATAAATATTTTTCAGAAGATCCTAACGTCAGTTATACTTTATTTACCAGAATAAAACCTAATACTAATATTAGCATTAGTACTAACATTAGTATAGTTATCTTAGCTAGAGTAATATTAAAATACTTAGCTAGGTTACTCCAAATCTACTATATTTACTTATTTTTATTAGCTTTATCATCTAAGTGATACTTTACATTCTATACTTTCTATATTATCCTATCTAGTATTAACATTAAGCTACTAGGAATAACTAAGTAAAACTCCTAAATAAGTTTCTCTTACTAAATAGCTAGTATATTATTATAGTTACAGCTTCTGAGTGGGATCCAGCTAGTAGTGAGAACTTCTCATATCCAGTCTAAAAAGACTATTAGTGAAACTTACTTAAAGCAGCTAGAGGTTAGTATAATATAAGTTTATCTAGCTATCAAATATTATAACTTAACTCTACCTCCTCCTATATATAAGTCTGTAAATATTAATATAGAAATAAACTTCTCCTTACCTTACTTATCAGACTACTATATATTATAATATTATATATAGCTTTATTATTAGTCTATAAGAAAATCTATTTATATTAAAATACTATCTCACCTATAGAAGAAAAGTAAGATAATAAATTACTTTCGCCTATACTCTTTCTTATACTAAATTACTACCGCCTGAAAGTTATTATTAGTTTTAATACAGTAAACTAGAATATTTACTATATAGTTTTATATTACCTAAGTAAAATCCACACTTTAAGTTTCCCAGATTAGTTCTTCCTACTACTTAATTTAGCTAAGGAGGTTATAGAGACTAGGAAGATAGTCTAAAAGCTTATCTATATTCACAGTATAGTTATTTCGGGTTACTATTAGTTAGAAGTAATCCAGTTAGAGCTTTATTACTATAATATCTTCTAGCTTAAGCTAGTGAGGAAACTTATCTATTAGTAATTTAGAGTTAATATTAAGGTTAGTAGGCTATTTATTATAGATACTAGCTTAAAGAGGAGGTTAGTTATTATAGTTCCTTAGGTATTTTTAATAAAACTAGCTTCTGGAAGATATTATTAGCAGTAGCTCTATCCTAACTTTCGGATCTGGAAGTAGGCAGGAAGCTCCTAACTCTGCAAGTTACTAGCAGCACCAATTAATACCTAAGGTATATATATTATTAAGAGTAGGTAACTTTATTAGGTTTATAATATTATAAGGGAAAACTGTTACTAGGTAGATAAAAATTAGGAAGAAGGTTAAGAGAGTAATATAGAGGTAATTTATAGATCTAAACTGTAAGATTAATAAGGCTTATAATAGTAGATATTTTTATTAAGGTAGATATCTTAATAAGTTTAGGAAGTTTGGAATATTAATATTAGTATTAAGAGAGAGAAAGTTAAAATATTATTAGAAGATAAAGATATCTAGTTAAATAGCCTATAAGCCTGGAAATATATAGCTCTTAACTAATTTACTTAAGAGGTATTATCTTCCCCTTAGATAAAAAGATTCCTTCCTCGTAATTAGTCTAGTTTTCAGTAATTTACTAGCTATAACTGCATATTTACTATAGCGAGAAGTATAAAAATACCTCCTCTAACTCTTACCTACTCTATCTCTCTCCCTTATTTATAACTCTCTAGCTTCTATTTTACTTTATCTGTAATTAACCCTCTTCTGCTATATTTTAGTATAATTACCTTATTCTAAGTAAGAATACTGATATCTCTCACTTACGTGAACTTAGGGAGCTAAATGCCCTCTATATGATTCACAATATTAGCCACTCTATACCTTAGAAACTGGTAAGTAGTATACGTCTGTAGGTTATAATCCCGTCAGCTAAGCTAATAGTGAGTTCCCTATCACTTAGTGTCTCTTTGTAAGTTAACTGATTATTAGGTAATTATTAGTTTTATATTCCTGCGTCTTGTCGTTCCTCAGAATGAATACTTTAAGGTTACATTTACACCTTAGCTTTAGCTTAATAAGGATCCTTAAGTTATGTGAGCGATATTTTAGTATATTTTTATAGGTTATCAGGATTATAAGAGAGTCTATTTATATATTATAGAGATGTTTATATTCTATCGTTAAGTCTTTATTTACTAGAGTATTACTCTTCCTGATAGTTTATAAGCTTAAAAGATTCTCAGTCAGCTAGCTGCTATATATAGCTTCTTTATCTAGAGGTATAGTAGTTAAAATATAATACCTTATAGTTACTGTAAAGAGTAAACCTACGCTACTCGTAATAATAAAACTAACTTTTAGGTCTGCAAACCCTATTTTAAGTATATCTCCCTTCCCAGAACTTCCTATACTAACTATTTCTTCCACAAGACTTAAGAAACCTATAATTTCAAGTATATTAGAGTCTAATAGTAATAAAGCTATAGCTATATGCATCCTAATAATACTTATCAGTTAAGTGGGGAATATAATAGCCTCTCTATATCTAAATCTAAAATCCCTTAGAGCTTTAAGAAGACTAAAATGGTAGAAGTAGCTTACTTTAATTTCCCTTACTTCCTTAATATTATTTTTCCTAAGTAAAAGAAGATCTATAACGTTCCTGACGCCACATTTGCGTATACTACCTATACTTTCATGCGAGAGCTTCCTTTCTAGCTTCCTTAAGATAAGCTACTTTCTTAAATCTAAAAAGATATTAAGATATAGTAAGAAAGTATGGTTGCTCAGTAGGGAACTTTTGGTTAAGGTCTAGAAATAAAGGAAATACTGGAATGAAGGAAATAGTGAATATAAAATAGGTCTGTAAATACGAATAGGAACCAATCTCCTAACTGTTTTTGTCTTTTAATATATTTCCTTAAATATATATTTTCTTATTATAATTAAATAAATACTTCTGCTCTATAAAGAAAAGATAAGAATACTTTAGCTGTTAAAGCCTAAAGCTAGCTTTTAACTATTTAAAATAGTAGAAATAGTGAAATAGTAATATTACTTCTATAGTCTTGCTCCCTAAAATTTAGAGGAATACCCTAGAATCTAAGGTTTCTAATTTCCAGCCAGAAGAAATAGGATCCCTATAAAGTGTAAACAGAAAAGAAAGTATAAATAAAAACTATCTTATAGGCTTGCGAATCAGCATAAGAACGTTTTAGATACTGACAGGCGAGAGTATTCTTAGACTAAGGAACTATCTTTGTTATTATCAGCTGGGCAGATTGAAGCTTAGAGAGTATTATGAAATCCCTTATAGTTATCAGACGGTTAAGTAAAGTGTTAGAGATCTCAGGAGTAGGCGCTTGATAGTTTTAGTCTGTATTATAGTTAGACGAAGAGGTATTACTTAATTCCTCTGGAGTGTTTATTATATAGGGTTGGATCTTCTTAAAGGTTAGGCTATTAAAAGATAGACTAGTAATAATTAGCTGGGGAAGTTTGGAAGTTTTTCTCTTATTAGTATTTGACTGTTTAGTAGTTATTATAGTAAATATTATATTTTTAGTTATTTTTTAATTATTAGTATATAGTAATAAAGTAAATTTTGGTGTTATGTAAAAGGGTGGCTATTTTAATTAAGGTTAATCTTTCTGGTGTTTTCTCTCCAGGCTCCCCTAAATATTCTATTCTTATCCTTATATGAAGTTAGATCTGCAAATTTATTTTTCTCCTTCAGATTTTAATATTAGTAGTATAGGTTTATATCTTCTATAATCTTCTCTATCTTACTACTTTTTGGTTATAATATATTATATAATATTTTTATTATCTTTCTGTAAGTTTTCCTATCTTATAAGTAACCTATTTTCTTATTAACTTACCTCTTCTTATATTATTTTACTGCTTCTTAATAAGAATTAAGTAGAGTGATTTTATTAGACTTATTAGTTTTATAAGATTCCCTTCAGCTTAATAAGCTATTCTGGATTTTCTGATTTTATATGTAGTTTTTCTTTGTTTTCTTTATTATATCGTTGTAAATTAAATTCTACTTTCTAGGTTAAATTAGAAGCTTTACTTTATTTTTATAAAAAAAAGATAGATATATTTTTAAGTTCTCTATATTACTTTTAGGGTTTTTTATATTCCTACTAATTTATAGTTAAAATATAGTTATCATTTTTTACTATTTATTAGTATTAAGTTTATAAATAAGCTTATTATAGTTACATAGGACTTAAAAAGTTCTATCTGTAAGGTTTAAGGTTCTTAGTGTCGTCTAGCTGGTTAAGATAATATATTATATTATAATTCTTGACTTTAACTTGTTTAAGATAGCGTAAGAGTGCCTCCTTATCCTGATCTGCGAGGGACTAAGAAGAGATATATCCGCCTCTGGGTATTATTAAAATAGGCGCCAGCCGCTTAGGCTGGAACAACTAAATAAACAAAATAAAATAACCTCCCCTAAGTCTAATCCTTCAGTAATAGAAAAATAGGGGGAAAAATCTAGAAAAATATATTAAATTAAGAACGTTATATTTACAGATCTACGGCATAAATAGCGTCTCAATCGCAAAAGTAGTACTCTAGATTGTGTAGGGTAGTATAGTGTGTGAATTCTGTATATCCTGCCACTATTCCTAAGTCTGGCGCTGCAGACGTAAGCTTATAGCCTGTGCGTGCGTACTGCTTACATAACAACCGAGGCCTACGGCCGAAGCCCAGGCCCATCACAATACCCTTTCGAAAAAGCTTCTAGTTACTATATCTATAAAGAAAATCTATATATTAATTTAGTTATTAATATCACCCTCCCCTTACTTATTATCTTAATTAGATAGTCTAGATAGTTTTCTTAAAAGGCTGTTAGCTATAAAGTTAACTACCCTACTAATATACTTAATCTTAAAGTTAAATATTCTAATCTAAGATATCTAATAAATTACTAGTATCCCTAGTAAATTAGAAGTAGCATTATTAAGCTAAACAATAAGAGTTTTAGTATTAATCTCTAATAAGAAGTATCGCCCGTAGAGGTAGTTTCTTAAACGTTTCAGTATCTTTAATATTCCTTAAAACTTTTTCTTACTAATATTATAGTTAAGTTCTGTACCTACAAATAAGCTACTTTCGAAGCAGGTAACAGCTTATCTTTACTTAATAAATTATCTAAGTATAGCTTCCTAACTAGTATTATTAGTATCCACTACTAAGTATATTTAGCTACTTATAAGACTATAGTTAATAGATATAAGTATAGAAGAGCTATAGAGCTTATTCTTAAGTTATTCTATAGTAGTAATTTACTCTTATTCTTATTAAAAGGGAATATTCTTCTTCAGTAAGTTATTAAGTAGCTTTACTATAGTAGAATAATCTTAAACTTATCCTCAATAAAATGCTATAATACTGAGGAAGGATTATACTTCTAATATACTACTATAACATTTCTATTCCTTAATCTTTATAATTTTTAACTCCTCAGGCTATCTTCCGTAAGTTCTAGAGATATAACTAACTATTATAACTATCTGTTATACCTATTGAGACTTTATAACTGCGATCATATATCCTGCAAGTTCGATATTCACTAAAACCTTATTAATATTCTGAATATATTCCAGAACGTATCTATAAATACCAAAATAATATAAATTATCTTTTTTATTATAAGTTATTATTAGCTTTTTAATCGCGATATTATCCAGGAAAGTCTTATAGTAATAGGAGATTAAATTATAAAAGATTTTTATTATAATTCTTATAAACTATATAACTAAGTTTATACTTTCTATTAGAAAGATATAATATCAGAGAAGTTTAAGTAGTATAGTAAATATTATTAAGTTTCTACTTTTAGGTTCTAAAGGAATTTAGTTATATGTAGAAAAAATATCTAAAAGTGATAATAACTTATATATACTAAAGTCTTCTGAAAATTCGTTAGTCTCTAGAGAAAGTTCTATATTTTAAATAGTAACTATATTAATTTTTATTACTAAGTTAATTAGTTATATCTTACTATCTTTCTTCTATACTAAGAAAAATAGATTTCTATAGGTAATATAGTTATATTTTAGTATATTATTCTGAATATATACTTTCAGGATCTTAAGAATATCCTCTATTAGGCTTTTTAGGATAGAAATTAACCTAATCTACTATATTTTATAAGGGATTATCTTAATTATCTAAAATAGTATAATAGAGTTCAGTATCTTTCTATAATAACTAAAATCCCAAGCTAGTACCTTCTCTCTTACTTTTAAAACTTCTATTAGAAGCTCTTTCTCTAAGATATATAGATAATTAAATTTATCTAGAATTAGATATAATCTCTCTAATATTAAGTATTCTCTAGAGTAAATATTCAAAAACTTTAGTATAATTATATCTATAAATTAGGCTGTAAAGTTATTAATAATATTCTTTTTTACTTTTTTCTATATTTTTAACTTCTATTTTAAGTTTCCTTCTAATATTAACCTATCTAATAGTATATTATCTAAAAGTTAAACTTTTTTATTTTTTATTTTATATATAATATTAATATCTTCTATAAGTCTATTCTGAATATTAGTTACTACTACTTCTTTTTAATATATCTTCCTCTTCTTTTTAAAAATAGTATCTATTATTTCTATTATATCTTATTCCTTATAATAGAATTTTCTCTATCTCTTAAAATCTCTTATATATATTTATTATTTATATCTTAGGGGTCTGTAAAAACTATAAAGATACTATCCTTTACAGAATAAACACTCTAGACTATAATTTCCCAGAGATATAATAATACTATAAATCTCTTCTATCCTTAGTTTAATTACCTTTTAGATTAAAATTTGTAAAATTACCTTAAATTCTTTATCAGTTTTATCTATTATTATAATTACTTCTTTGTTATTATCTAATAATTCTTTAATATCTTTTAGTATATTAAACTTTAGTAGTAAATATAACCTCTGAGGGTTAGAATCTATCTTATTCACTGCTTTATACTAGCTTTCTTCTTCTGTATTTTATTTGCTAGCTGTCAATTTGTAGGTTTTAATGATAGCTTCTTGTTTCCCTCCCCTACAGAAGGAGGAAGATAGTATATATACTAAATATAGTTAAAATTTAAAGAGTCTAATATAATATCCTGAAACTTAGCAGTTAAATTATATATATAAAATAATAATAGAATATTCAGTTGAATACTTCCAGACTAAATCTAGCTAACTATCTAGTATAGAGTATACTAGAGCGTTATATATTTCTTAATAATAAATAGTATACCCAGAACTAAATCCTTTATAATAGTTCCTTATAATATAATAAAAAACTCTATATTAAGAATATAATAACTTCTAATATAGATATTCTCTATTATCACTCCTCAGAAGTCTATAATATATTTAATATCTATAATACTTTATAATTCTAAATATATAAATATAATATATCTAAATAGATTAGCTTTCTAGATATAGTCTTTAGAGATAATATTAATTACTAATTCAGTATTAATAATTCCTTAAAGTTTCAGATTCTGCAGGTCTGTAAATTAAATATTAACCTAGAAGTAAGTTATTATAAAATTATAAACTATAGTAAGACTTATAACTATACTCTCTATAACTCTAACTAACTCTATTATAACACCTATAACTTTAATATCCATATTATAGACTTAGGTGATTAATAATAATTAGGTCTACAAATTAGATAATGAAACTATTAGCATATCTTTCTTATTATCAGACTGTAGTTTTATTAGTTCAGTAATATACTAATAGTTCTATTAATTAATTTATACTTAAATTATACTCTCCTTATTACTAACTTTATTAAATATATCTGTAAATTCCTCCTCAGCTGAAATAAAAACCTCCTTTATCTATTAGCTCTCTTAGTAATCTTTTACAACTAACTAAGTATACTTATAGCTAACTTAAGTATATACTAGCTAGGTTTTTTAAAGTAGATCTTTAGGAACTGAGACTTACTTCCCTACTTTCTTGAAATAAATATAATAAGTAAGAACTTAATTATTAGTATTTATTAGTAGTATAGTAAAAGCTAGTTACTTAGGTATTTATTTAGTAGAAAGTATTCTCTGAGGAATCTCCTCTATAATTAGTATTAGCTTATTATCTTAATCTAGTTTAATAACCTTTAGCTCTAGCTGAGAAAAGCTAACTTAGTATCCTTTATTAGTTAAACCTATAAATAATTCCTATTAAAACTTATAATAATAATAAGATATAAATTTTATAGAGATTAGCTTTAACCTATCTATAGTTATAATATCCTCAGTTACTACTTTAGATTTATCCTTAAATATAGTAACGCGAATAAGGTTAGAAATTATAATATTAAATATAATATAAACCTCCTCTACTTATTTCTTTCGCTAGTATTTAGCAAACTACCTGTTAGCTTCTATAATTAAAGCTTACTATCTTATATAATCCTGAATAAACTCTGTAAATTTAGAGAATAATTATAATCTAATTTTATTAGCTTCCTTAGTTTCCTTTAGGAAAACCTAAGGTCTCTAGGTAATATAACATAGGATTATCTTTCTATCTAGCTAGTCCTTCTAATATCCTTTATTAATAATACTATCTTATACTAATATTACTTTATCATTCTAGTAGCTAATATAATAAGTATCCTTTCTATAAAAGTAAATATTATAAGTCTAGTAGATTATTATAGCTTTGTAGGTTATTATATAATATCCTGACTGTCTACACTACTAGTAGTTTATATTATCTATAGATTAGTATTAAGAATAGAAGCAGTTTAAAAGTAGTATCTAACTACTATAAACTCTACTTATTCTATATGAAGATCTTCTAAAGTTACTACTTCTATAAGCCTGTATATTAGTTATATAAGAAGAATAAGTAGAACTTAGTTTAATTAATATAGTATAAGTCTCTATATATACTGAGAACTTATTCTGCCGCCTAATAATACTATAGATTACTAATATCTAATTATTTATAGAGAGGCTGGCACTATTAACCTGAAGTCCTTTAAAAATATCTACTAATTCCTCTGCTCCTATAGTAATATCTTCTTTAACTATCTTTACTTTCTTAAGTATCTAAACTACCTTAAATCTTATT
The DNA here is from genome assembly GCA_001693025.2 of Colletotrichum lindemuthianum. Lineage (NCBI taxonomy): Eukaryota > Fungi > Ascomycota > Sordariomycetes > Glomerellales > Glomerellaceae > Colletotrichum > Colletotrichum lindemuthianum. Next base: position 132,397 of record MASP02000278.1, on the reverse strand, counting down.
AAAATTATCTTTAATAAACTTAGAGAGAGAACCTTAGAGGCTAATATCTTTAGCTAGTCTGTAAGTTATTCTATTAAGATCTAGTCTTTTCCCCACTATATGAATACAGCTTTAAAAGTCTTCTAATCTATATTAATAAGTTTATAGAATTTATAGTAAAGGTTTCAAGCTATTTTCCTTAGTACTCTAGGAGGTATTCTATATATAGCGATATATATTAGCTTCTAGTCAGGCAGCTTAGGGTCTCCTCAGGTAGTAATATAGATCTAGAGGTTATTAATTATAATCAGCAGAAATGTAATTTCTGCTAGGTTATCTTCTTTCAGTAAGTTTCTAATTAAAAGAGCTTTTAGTTCCTTATTAGAGTTTCAGTTAGCTATTAGATCTATAAGTCTATATATAATTAAAAATATTTCCTTAGTTTCTATCTAAGTAGTTTTACCTGTTAGGATTAATATTATAGCTTTCTTAAGATATAGAGTATAGTATATATAGACTTCCTTAACTATATTAGTTTCAGGCTTATAGGATAAGCTTATTAGTAATTTAAACTTATCCAGAAAATTCGAAATATTATTACTAATAAACTTAGAAGCTCCTTCAGACTAAAGAAATATAGTAGTTATAGTAAGTTAGGTTTAGAGTATTTTTATTAGTATTCAGTAGTTAGCTATAGTTAGGATATAGTTTATCAGTAGAGTTATAAAGATATTTATAGATATATTATCTTTTCCTGATAGAGCTTCAGCTTGAGATCCTAAAGATAGATTCCCAGTTAGATTATTACGTTAAGAATAAACTGAAGGAGTATTATCTGAATCTTCCGAAATATTTAGAGCTTAAGGTTAAATACTTTTAAATGCCAGACTTAAGAATATAGTAGCAGCTAGTATTATAAAAGAGACTTTAATATTAAGTTCAGTATAACTATTATCTTTATTTTAAACTATCTTATATAGATTATATTATATTATAAAATTATTATAGTAAGTGATAATAATAATATTCTAATTGCTTACTATTAATGAGAGTAGTAAATAAGACTATCTATATAAGGTTTTTTACTATCTTTTTATCTTTATTATATAATATTTCAATTTGATTCTATATAAAGCTACTGGTTGATCTTCCTAAAGATCTTAATAGATTAGTAATTTATAGTGATTTTAATATTATCTATCTTCTCCTTCTTTAGAGGTATCTAAAAGTCTGAATATAACTATTCTTACGCGTCGTCTTCTCTAAAAAGGAGGTATTTAAGTTATAGTAGCCTTCCTTTTACCTAGCTGTCTTCTCTACGTTGGAGGTATTTAAATAGTCTATTTATTTATCTTTTTGCTGGTCTTCAGATAAATAGGTTAATTCTGCTATACTTATTAGTTTAGTAGAACTACTTTCTTAATTATTCTGTAATTATTATTATAATTATTATTTTCTGTTATATTTAGTAAAGTAATTTCTAGTTTACCTATAGGTTAGGTCTGTAAATATCCTACTAATAATAATTTTATAATATAAAGTTGTAAAAGTTTATTTAGTGAAACTATATAAGCGCCAGTTTCTAAATACTTTCCAGGTCTCTAGAGTATTTATCAGTTTTGAGAGTATAAGTGTAATTATCACTCAGTCTTCTTATTTTTAGTATAGGTTTGTAAATAGCTTTTTTTAGTAATCTTTCTAACTTTTATATTTACTTATATATTTTTTCTTGATAGTAGGATAATATATTACATTTTTATTATATTATGTTAATATTTATTTATTAAGGTAGTATAGAAATATCTTTCTATTCCAGCTTTAAAGACTGAGAGTAGAATAATCTGCCTCTGGGTACTATCGAAATAGGTTATAACTGAGAGAGCCTATCTAGACTAAAACTAACTAACCACCCTTAGCTATAAAACCTAAGAGAAGCAAAAACAGATAGAAAATATTAGAAGAATATTTTAAAACTATAGAATTACATTTGCAGATCTACAGTCTAAAAGCTAAGCTGATCTAAATAGTAGGTCTTGGATTCTGGAGAGAAAGGAAGTTAATTCTTTCTATCTGTCTGTAATAAACCTAGCTATTTATACTTGTGAGGCCACTTATGTTACGTAAATAGGCCTGTTTACAGGCCTAACACCATTATACTACCTTTAGAGTTTAACTAAGAAGCTTATTTTATAGTATACCTTATAGCTAAGAAGCAGTTAAATCTAATATTCTTACTTACCCTCTACGTAAAAAGTGTAATTATAACGTCTAGCTTACTATTTAAAAAGTTAATTAAAAACGAGGTTAAAAGTACTATTTATAATAGTATTATAAAAATTATTTAATATAACCCTATTCTCTATAAGAACTATAAGCTTTTTAAGTTCTATATTATTAATAAGATTAAAAATAAGAATACTAAAAAGATATATAAGAAGTTGAGACTTATAATTTAAAGCTTTAGAGACTATAGTAAATTTGAAATTTTAATATAATTACTAATAATCTAGTAGAGTAGCTAACAGTTAATTTTAACTGTAGTCTTAATCCTCCTTAAGTATAAGGATATAATAATATAGCTTTATAATATTACCTAAATCTACACTTAAGCTAAAATAGAGCTTATAAGGCTTATTATAGCTAAACTGCCCTCGCACCTTAAAGGGTAGTATCCTCCAGACTCTATAATAATTATTATTAAGCTGCTTTACAGTTTCGCTAAGGCTGGAACCTACTAGTAGGTAACTTATTTTATATATTATAAGGAGAAGTTGCAAATAGAAACCTTAATATATAATCTATACCTCCCTATTTTATATATTTAAAATAATATCTTTAGCCTTATTAGTATATAAACTAATAATATTCTTAGCCTCTCTAATATAGTATTCTCTCGTTAAGAGGATAAGGAACTTAAAAAGGCTTTATTTAAGGTGAAGCTTAAAATTATACTTTTGGAGACTATACTTCTTATACTTAATAGAGGTATCCTATTACTTTATAATAATTACCTCCACCTATACTAAAAATACTAAGGGTAAAAGCTAGCTTTTATTGATATATATATTGCATCCGAAGCACTTAAGAAGGTATATATTAAATAATATGTATATAGTATATACCTTACCTCTATATACTAGCTGGAGATTCTATTTAACCTCTTATATATAGTATAGAAGTAATAACTCTTAAGTAACAATACTGCTACACTTAATAAACAGCTTAAGTAGTAAATAGAGTATCTTAACTGAAGCTTTAACTTTATACTACTTAACCTCTCTGAGGTATATCTTTACGTTTTTATTAATAGCTTTTTTACTAATAATATTAACCTCTTATATTAACTAGAATTTACGATAATTCTAGGCTAAGAGACTGTAACTAGTAATAGCTAGTTTAACCTCTATAGTAACCTTATATATTACTTATCTACTAAAAGTAAGAAAATTATTAGAAGTATACTTACGTTAGAGATTTATATTATAATAGCTAGTATAGACTTTACCTATACTATAGTTATTATGAAGGGCTGGACCTAAGTTTATTTAACTGGAAAGTGGCGTAAAATACTGTTTATTTAGAACTAAGGAGTAAAAGAGAAATTCTCATGGGTGTATGGAAAGGTCTATATATATAATACTATATAAAGCTTACTGGGGTCCCACTTAAGTAAGGAGGTTAGCTTCAGATACTTAGGTATAACTCTAGCTGGATATCTAGATATAGTCTATAATATTACCCCCCTCCTCCCCAGCTACTGCCTGGTTGGGAGCTATAGGCTAGGTCTCTATTATTATCTATAATTAGTCTATATATTACTTTATACTACTTTAAGGCTACTATATCTATAATAATATTAATAGGTTTCTATATAGAGTTTATATATCCTTCCTATTTAATAAAAGCTTCTTATTAGTATTTTCTCCTCACTTAATATATCCTTATAGTAAGAATATTTTTAACTAGCTATTTAACTTTCCTATTATTATCTACTAATAGTAGCAGCTAGCTATTAACTATAACTTACCTAAGTAGCAGATTAATAGTAACTTTCTAGAGTAAATTTATATAGAACTGTAGATAAATAGACTTTAGAGTATCCAGCTTTATAATATATAGTGAGAGGATTTTCACTATTATATATTTATAATATAGCTAGACTAGCTTTTAGCTTAAAATTCAGTAACTTATAGTTAGATATATTTAACTATATTTTATTACTAACTTAGTATTAATCTATAAGGGATTAAATCTTATTTTTCTAAACTTCTAACTTCTACTAAATAGTAGCTATCTCTATATAGATATATATTATTACTAACTATATTCTCTTAACTAACTAGTAAGCTATAGTTTTATTACTACTAAGTAGTTCTATATACTTATTAGTAACTAGGATAGAGTTAATATAATATTTATAATCTATAAAGAAAAATATAATTCCTATTATATTAATATGGTTAATAAGTAAGCTGGACAGATAAGTAAGCTAGACACCTAACTATAACTATATTATATTTCCAACCAATATATAATATCTATAAAATCAATTAAATTTAAACTAGTTAAGATCTTCTTCTTTAGATATTTCTTCAGCAAATTAATATATTTACATATTATAACTAATATTCCTACAGATACTATATCGCCGTTAGCCTATCTCTATTTTCAGCTGGCAACTACTACTCCAGCGTGTTTCCTCCTTAATCTAGACTGTAGCTTCTCTCTGTAATTAAAGATCCTCTATCTTAGCTATAGTGAGACTTCCTCCTTATCTGAAATATATTTTCTTAGCCCTCTAGTATCTATTAAATAGATTATTCTCCTCTTAAAAGATCTGGACCTTAGATCTTAATAAAATAATCTAATATATAAATCCGTATGCTCCCTTTAATAGATACTTTATAATTTTAATAATTAAAGTTAGTAAACTATTTTAATAGTAGGAGATTCTCCTCTTAATAAATTCAAACTAAAAAGATACTTCTATTAAATTATTTCGTATCTAAGAAGTTTATATAGAGAGTATTATTAAGAGGAATCCTAAAAGTATTAGAATATATAACTTAATATTAAGTTTTAAGAGTATATTTTCTATATTAAGAGGGATAAATTTAATCCCTCTAAAACCTCTCTGAATATTTTTAACTATAAAAATTTATATAAAAACCTTATAAAACGTAGGGAAGAAATCTTCCTTTATAATATAAATATTACCTTAATATATCTTATCTTTAATTTATTAACTATATACTTTCTTTAGTAGTTTAAAATACTTAATATCTAAAAGCTAAAGTAAATAAGAGGAGTAAGTTAGTATATAAAATATAATAATATTATTTTCCTTATAATATATCTTAAAGTCAGCTATATAATAACTTTTATAACTATTAATAATAAAGAGGTAATATTTACTACTTATATATAGTTTTATATACTAATTAAAATACTGAAGCTAATCTAAATCTCTTTTATTTATTATCTATCTATTTTCAGACGTTATAATAACCTAGTTATATAGGAGACCTATTTCTATATATTAAATAGAGAGGTAATATTACCCTAAAATAATAATATATAGCAGAATACTATAGCCTAACAAACTAATAATCTAGATAATTATAACTTATTCTCAATTACTAAGCTATATTATTTTTATATTTAAACACCTTTCAGTACTTATTATAACTATTCCAGACATAATCTAGCTTATTATAAACCCAGTCTTATTAAAATTATAGATATCTAAGTTTACAATACTATATTTTATAATTATGTTTACTATAAGCTGAAACTATATATTTATTATATTTAGGTTTTTATATTAAGCTTTCTTATAGTTATACTTACGAAAAAAGCGCGTCCAAAGTTATAGTTATCGCTTAATAAAGTTCGAAACTTAGTATTTCCCAACAGGGAGTGCGTCGCAGTCAGTAAGCAGTTAATTAGCTATATCTTCCATACTACTAAGATAGAGAGGAAACAATTGGGAATCTAGGTTAAGAATATACTCAACTAGCTTCTCCTCTTTAAGTATAGTTAAATTCCGTAAGTTAGAAGCAGTATTATATCATAATAAGATACCTTTTAGTTAGGTAGCTAAAGTTAAATATAATACTAAATAGATTTTAGCTGCAGCCTGAATACTAAGATTTAGAGTTTAATTAATAGCCTGGAAGGCTAGGGTTAATTAAGTTTCTTTATTCTATAATATTATTATTTTATTATAGTATTATATAGGTTGTAAGGTAGAAGATAGGTTAGTCGCAGTTAGGTGTCCAGCTCGCTTATCTATCCAGCTTACTTATCAACCATATTATACTATTAGTTATAGAAAACTAACTATATAATAAATAGTAAGCTATCTTAATTATCCTAAAACTAATAGGTAAATACCCTCAAAACTACTTAGATCTCCTAGTTATACTATTTTATAATCCTATCAGTCTCTAGATAGTAACTAATACTTAATAAATATATAATACCTATTAATCTATAGAATTCCTTCTAGAAGTAACTTACCTAATTAGACCCTCTATTATTTATAATAGAATATAGTATTCTATAGAATCTATAGTAGTAACTAAGGAACTATTAGATATACACTTCTACCTCTATTATATTTATCTCCTTTAATATAGAGACTTTACTTGGTTAATTAATAATAACTTAGAGGTAATAGCTACTTTATTTTTTTATAGGAGGTAAGTTAGTAATAAAATCTATTAATAGATTAGAATGTAATTAGTTAGATACTAGTAGAAGGTTCAGAAATTCCTTCTTAGCTTACCTCTAGATATAAATACCTTTATATATATTATAGTTATATATAAATTAGTAGATATTCTATAACTATTTAGGCTAGTAAAACTATTAGCTTATAATTTCCAGTATATTATTATATCCTAAGTAACCTATAGGGGAGAAGTTATATAACTTCTATACTAATCTAATTCTAAGTTTATTAAGGAGGTTATTACTCTCTTTACTACTTAGTATCTAAAGTTTCTCTCTAAAGGTAAACTATCTTAGTATATTAATAGTATACTTAATAATCTAGACTTTAATATAGAAGTTCGGAAGGAAATTATACTCTCCCTACTAGATTATTATAAAAATCTATTAATATAAAGAGTCTCTCTTAGTAACATAATTCTATATTTCTTACAGATTTAGTTTTTTTTTAAAAACCTAAATATTAATAATATCTATATACTTTATTTAGAGTTCTATAGGAATAGTAATATTTAGAATAATCTATATTATCTATCCTTATTACTTCTTATTATTCTACTTTTTAGAAATACCCTATTCCTTCTAGGAGAGGATATTAGAAGTTACTACCTAAGTCTCTAGTTAGTATTTAAAGTAAAATCCATATTAAGATAACTTCTCTACTTACTAACTCTACTTTTCTATAAGTTATTATTTCTTTATAAAATATTTAAGATCCTTATAGTTAGTATGGATCTTGAAATTCCTAATACTTTATAGCTCTATCCTCCAAATTTATAAATATTCTAATATTATAGAGAGTTCCTTATTATAAATTAGGTAATTAAACTCTATAGGAGTTAGGTATTAAGAGTAGAAAGCTACTAGATATTTCACTTTAGTTTTATTAGTTTAGATTAATATACTTTCTAGAGTGTACTCTAAATAATCTATCTTTATTATTATTAGAGCGTTAGAGTTAAATATCTATAGGATTAATTTTATAGTAAAAAGTTATTTTAGTATAAGGAAAGCTTCTTACTATTCTAATCTCCAGTTAAAAGAAACTAACTTCTAAGTTAGGTAGTTTAAAGATTCTATAATAGTATTATCCTGAAGTATAAAGACCTTATAGTAGTTTATAAACCTAAAGAAACTATAGATACTCTTCAGTAAGTTAGGAGGAAGCTAGTTAGTAATAACTTCTAACTTCTTAGGATTATAAGAGAGACTCTTTCTAGCTAATATAATAAACTTAATATACTTAACTATAGTAACTAAAAACTTATACTTCTTAGAATCTAACTTAAATTTATATTAGTAAGGTAGCTAAATATCTAGTAGACTTTCTCTTTATACTCCTTTCGTAAGCTATTAATATAAATAAAGATATTATTAATATATATTATAATAAGATTATCTAGAAACTATTATACGTAGCTATTAATATACTATTAAAATATAGTAGGAATATTAGTAAATCTAAAGGAGTAAATTATCTATTTAAAGAAGCTATAATATATCTAAAAAACTATTTTCTCTTAATCTACTTTATTAATTCTAATCTTATAGAATATAGTAATAATATTAAGTTTAGTATACTAATAGGTAATAATAACCCTCTAGAGGGTTTCTAAATAAAGAGGAGGAAGTAATAATCTTTCTTTATAATTATATTAAAAACTTTATAGTTTATATAGAAATATATTCCTCTATCTAATTTTCTTATAAAAAGAATTAGGATACTAGTAGAGAAGCTACTTATTTTAATAAATTCCTTATTAAGTAAATCCTCTGGAATCTTCTTAAATATTAAAAGTTTTTCCTATAATATACTATAGAGGGATCCTTATAGGAGGTTTAATTTCTATTCTTTATTATTAGGAATTAATAGGATATAGTAATTTATCTCTAGTTAACTGGGAGGTAGTAAGTATATTAAATCTAGATAGAAAGAATCTAGGAATTCTTTTAAGATATTTATAGAGATATAATCCCTTAAGTTTATTTCTATTTTTAAAGCTAATATTTTCTTAATATTTACTAGACTAATAGATATAACTTAGTAGAAACTTAATATCTCACTAGTATACTATATAGTATACTAATAGATAAATATAAATAAATTAGTATTAAATAGCTAAGTTAACTAGATTTCCTTAAACTATACTAACTTATCCTAATATTCTAAATATATTATTATACTACTTTTTCTATATATTATCTATTAGGTTTCAGTATTATAGATAATATAATTATCCTCTATTTATAGTTACTTAAGATATAAGAGTAGCTATAGGCTTTCTATAATATAAATATAAATTTTCTATATATAGTTACTAACTTCTAGAGTCAGGATAGTTACCCCCTAGGTGTTACTAAATAATAATCTAATAGTATATCTCCTTATTTATTTTTTTAACTTATTAACTGGTGGGAGGTAAAGTTTCTTAATAAGGAAGATATTAATAATAATATAGATATTATAATCTATATTAATAAATATATTAATAGAGTAATCTCTATTAATTCTAGTTTAAATAGTAGCTAATTACTAGTTACTTACTTATTCTTTTTCCTGTTATTTCCTCTATCTTATTACTTCTACCTCAGTTAGCTCCAGAGTCTAACTTCACTCTAAAGTTACTTTTTTCCCAAATTCTCACTATCATTAAGTAGAGTAGTATTATCCTCCTAGTTATCCTCAGTATAATCTAGAGTAGTTATAACTTTTATAATTTTTATATTAGTTTTTTTATATTTTCAGGTTTTATAGTTTCTATAAATATCGTTTTTCTTATTATATTTAAAATATTAGTAGGTATTTTAATAGTCTTTAGAGTATTCCTTAGAGGTAGAGAAGAAGCTATTAGAATTTTAATATTATTACTACTTCTTAACTGCCTTAATTATTATAATATTACCTTCTATATTATAAGTAATAAGTTTCTAGTGGAGTAGCTAGTAGTATACTAATACCTCCTTTATATATTTAAGCTTCTAAGTTATATCTTAAATTTTAGATAACTAAAATCTATACTCTATAGGAAAGTTAACTATAATAAGTAGCTTCTTAAAGTGGGGAAGTAAAATAGCCTCTAGTAGGAAGATCTAGACTATATTTAGCTATATATATCCTTTAGTATTAATTAGAATCTTTTTAAATTAAGGTAGAAAACTAGTTAGATATTTATTTTCCTTCTGTTTAAAATTTTATAACTAGGTAGTAATATAGAGCTAACTATTAGGATCTAGATATATTCTATCTAGATTACCTATAAAATTATTTAGATTATAGAAATTCTCTAGCTTTCCTACTATATAGAAAGTTTTAACTACCTATTAAGAATTAGAGTCTAAGTAGAAGTTAATTAAATATTAATATTCCAAATTACTATTAAAGAAATAGTAGTTAATTTTAAATTTAGCTTTTATCTATTAAGTTTCTATTTAATATTCCTTCTATTTACCTAAAGTTTTTGGGAGTAAGGAAAGAAACTTCCTCTAGTAGTTAGCTACTAGTAGGGATATAATAATATTATTAACCTTAAGAGCTATTATCCTAATAGATATTATTCTGGAGGTTACTAGAGTATCCTAATATAAGCTAGAAGTATTTATTATAGTAGCTACCTAGAAGTTACTATCTATTATAGTATCTTATTTTGCTAACTTATATAAAAACTTATTAATCGTCTAGTAGAGAGAGCTTAAAGTATACTATAACTACTACTGAAGTAGTTTACTTATAGGGTTACTACCTGTGGGGATATTCTGGGGGGCTCCAGTATCCTCTATTATTCTTTATATTAGTTAGTTAGTTACTTATTATATAATATTATATCCTAAAAGCTAAATTTAACTAGATTATATACTTAACTAGTAGGAAGCTATACTCTACCTAATATTATCTATATAGTAAATAAAACTAAGTTCTAAATATGTAAAAAGCTGGACCTAGGCTTATTTAACTGGAAGGTAACGTAAAATACTATTTATTTAGAACTAAGGAGTAAAAGAGAAACCTTCATAAGTACGTAGAAAGGTCTGTATATATAGTGCTATATAGAGCCCACCGGGGCCCCACCCAGACGAGGAAGTTAGCTTCAGATATCTGGGTATAGTTCTAGCCAGACATCCAGATATAGCCTGTAATAGTTATATTATTTAAGAAGATTCTTAAGTATTAAAAGCTTCCTCAGATTCTAATTATTATATATACTAACTTATACTTACCTTATAAATACCTTATAAAATTTAGTACTACTAAAGAGAAATACCTAATAATTAATATTATAATATTAAGGTAGTTATATTAGTACTATAAGCTCTATAAGGTATAGTAAATTAACGGAGATAATAACATTACTAATATCTTTATAAAGAGTATTCTAAACTATACCCTTGAGAGATTTATTAATTTAAACTATCTAACTATTTAAATAGAGGGATAGGTAACTTAAGTGGAGTAGATAAATAAGTATTTAGATATTATTTAGGTAAAAGGGTGTAGATTGCAAAAAGTACTATTTTTTATATAAATAGATAGGCACCAGAATATATAATAAAAAGAAAAGTTACCAGTATTAATTACGCTATACTGTTGGATATATAGTAACTATATATAATATTATATATATAGCGGCATGCTCTTTATAGTCTACTGGCTATAGATGCCTGGTATTTGGCGCCAGCTATAGCTGAATAGCGTGGTAATTAGTAAGTAATTACTATACTATAGATCTAAAGGCTTACGTAACGCTATACGCTACATAACGTAGTAATAATAATAACTGAAAACCAGAATACCAGTTTGCATCCATACGATAAGATTACGTACAGTATACAATTACCCTGACGATTAAACTAATATTTATATATTAGTTTATATTACTAATTATACGCTTATTATTATTTCTAGGGTCTTCTTATTATATAAAATAAATACCTCTTTTCTTTATTATTATCTCTCTATTAGTTAAGTTCTACCTACTAGATAAGTTATATTATAGATATAAATATATTAACTAAAGTGTTTTGCTTCTTCTATATAATATTAGAAAGGGGGGATTTTTAATATATTGTTTTTGGTTATAGATAGAATATATCTGCTATTATTAAGGTGCTTTCTTATCTCTTAATAGTTAAATATATATAAGATATTAGAAAGTGGTAGTAAGGAATAGCAGTTTCATTGTAGGTTCCTTCCTTCTACTTATATGAATCTTATTACTTTATCTTAATACTTACTACCTTAATTTAGTGTTAATTTAAGTTATCTTTTTATTATATAGTGGATATCATATAATATTAAGTAAATAGGTTATTGTAAGTTTATCTTTACTTCTATTTCTATTATAGACTTATTATTAATATCCTCAGGGTAGTATATTATTATAATAGCTTTAAGTTACCTATTTCTACTTAGAAGCTATCTGTAGGATCCCTTGGAAGATATTATAATCTTATCTCTTGAGGTATTTCTTACTAATCTGCAGTTAAGTAGTAGTAATAAGTACCAGTAGTAGTTAAACTACTAATTAGTATTAGTTTATAACTGGTAAATATTCGTAATTAATCAATTTATTGTAACTGGGTTGTAACTAGTGGTTTCTAATTATTTATATCTAAGTTTACGTTACAGCGCACGCGTATATACTATATGCTGTTGGGATTAATTCGTAGGATAATTCCTCTTATCTAATTGGTCTAAAGAGTGGGGCATCTAGTATATTACCCACTGCTATAGCTTTTGCTATATTGGTGCCCAGTTAACCTGACACTAAGGTTTACGTAAGGTAAAAAGATTATAGTAGTTATTATTACTTAGATATCTTTTAGGTTAATAAGTATTCCTGAAATATATACTAACTTTCACTCTATAAGGTTACAGAGAAGTTAATTATTATTATATTCTCTATACTTACTAACTAGAGTGCGTTCAGTAAGTATAATAAATCCCTTGAAGTTATTACTAGACTTTTTAGTACTAGAGATTTATAGTATCTTTAGCCTTAACTTCTCGAGAGACCTATATAACCTTATGAAAACTCTTCCCCTACCCCTCTCTATATAGATCTAGTAAGATTAATAATCCTCTCTTACTTTATACTCTTCTTACTTTTATAATAATATCTAAATTAACCTCTATAAGTAAGATACCTACCTAAAGTATCCTTATATCTATATTAATAATATTATTAGGTATCCCTATACTTATAAAGTTCTATCTATATCTTAGCCTAACACTTTTTAGCTGAATCTTTAATATTAACTATAAGAATATTACAGCTGAAGATTCTATAACTATCTCTATCTGTATAGCTTACTAAATAGCCTTCTATAAATATCTGGAGATCTATAGTTTAGAATTCTTTTAGATATTCAAGAGTAACTTTAAGTAGTAGCTTATTTAAATATAGTAATAGGCTAATATTAATATAGTTTATTATTTTAGAGACTACTTTATAGTATATAGTATTAAGATAAATATAAGTAGTAAGTGAATTTTTATACTTTTAAACTAAATTACTTAATAAGAAGAATTTAAACTATAAACCCTTAAGGAGATTAATAATATTAATAGATATTATAATATCCTGAGAAGTAACTTTAAGAAGTATCCTAAGTAAATTAATAACCTTATAATAGTAAAGTTAGATTTTCTGCTACCCCTATATAATATCTAACTAAAAGTTAAAAATGCTACGTTAGTAACACTCTTGCTATAAGTAGTTAAGGAAAGATACCTACTACTAAACTAGCAAGCCTATATATATATATAGCCTCAGGTAAGAGACCTCTATTATAACTATCAGTCTTACTAACTTCCTGTTTAACTATCTTAAAGCCTCTTCAATACTAAGAGGACCATTAAGATTATAGCTGAAACTAACCTAGGCACTAATAATACTTTCTATATATTACTATTATTAACTCTTTGAATTATATATCTGCTAAATATACTATAGACCTCATAAAGGTATATAATAAAAGTATAAAGTATAGTAGAAGCTTCTATAATATTCATAAGTTAAAGATCTATATTTTTCGCAATTACTATTTTAAGTTTAATATTTTATAGTATATATAGGTAGGGCTTTTTTCAATTATATTTAAAGATAATACTCTTAAGTTTTATTTTAACTACCTAAGTAACTTAAATATTAATCTTGCGTTTAAATAAATAATCTAATAGGTAAAGAACTATCTTAAGAATAATAAGAATTAATAATTTTATCTCTCTAATTAGTAAAATATCATTTTTACAATATTATTATAAAGAACCTTAATAAGAGTAAAAAGGAGGCTTTCAAACCTCTAATCTTAAAGCTTATATATATCTAAAAAGCCTTTGCTACTAAGATCTAAATGAATAATACCCTCTCCCTCTAGCTTATAAGTATATACTATAGTATACTAAAATGCTAGTTAACTTTCTTTAATCTTATCGTAATCTCTTAGAGTCTCTATAACTAGTTGAGATCTATTATAAATAATATTTTATTAATCTAAAAGGTATAATCTATATAAGATAATAGAGATAACTACTAAAGAGTAGCTAGAGACTAATTTTAGACTAACTATATATATAATTTACTTTAAGGTAATTCTTAAGACTATAGCTATACCTCTATATATATACAGCTTTACGCTCTAGGTAGCTATTATTTACTTCTAATAATTATATATAGCTATATTAATTAGAAATGCTATATATATAATAAACTTAGTTATTAATTTATAAGGTATACTCTCAAGGAGAGGTATATTTTATTTAATAGGTATAAGTTAACTACTAACCTTAAGATATACTCTATAGCAGTATATTAAACGTTCCTTATAAGTTATAAAAGTATTAATAGCTTTAATAATAATAACCTTAAGGCTCTATTAGAGATTAATATTAATAAAGATATTATTATATAATATTAAATAGATATTAATCTTCAGGAAGGCTATTCTGTAGAATCTACCTTAGGGATATTATTTATATTATTTTATAGTAAGAGGTTTATTACTCTAAATAAAGGTAAAATTACTAGAATTCTCTAAGATTGAATAGTAATTTATACTCTTACTAAACATATTATTACTAATAGTAAATATATAGATAATACTACTACTTCTATATATATTTTTATACTTAAGGGCTGCTACTTAAATACTATATTTTAAGGTATTCTATCTAACTTAGATACTACTAGCTTCTTAACTACTAGGTATTTCTAGTTTACTATATCAAAGTAGTTAGTTATTCTTTTTATTACTTTTATATTCCTATCAGGTTAACTAATTATGATATATTTTAGAGAAGCTACTTCTATTATAATATGTAGAATAGTTAACATACTTATACTACTTAGCATTATTATATTTTATATGACGTTATATTATATATCGTTCCTCCTCTATTTTACAGATATAAATTACCTTAGTATTATCTTTAATAATATTTATAATAAGCTTCACTAAAGTAAAAAGATTATACTTCTTATTTGAAAATAAGGATATCTATAGATATTTCTTAATAAGGAAGGAATAATTACCTTTATATACTTTATAGAGATAAAGATATAGAGACTTTATTACTACTTTAGATATCTAGCTATAGTATATCTCTATAATATTGTTATGAAGGTAGGATATTTAGTTAAATAGTATACTCTTAAGGCTTTTGAGAGATACTTCCACTACTACTAAATATAGAATATAGCTTCCTTATACTTCCAATTTACTATTTACAGTAATATTGATTTTAACTTTAAAATTATTATTAATATTATCTATATTAATTTGGTTACTTTTACTCTATACTTATAGTGGTACCTAAGCTTTTCACCCTATATGTGGTTCTAACTGTAAGATTTACCTAATAACAGTATTTATACTAATGCTGGCTTACAACTGGTTTAAATAGTAATGAAATTACCTATTATTGTGGATAATTATACCCCCGGTTGTGACATTCAACCCTACAGCGGAGGAAGACCTCGTGGTAACAATCTATATAGCGAGAGCCTCAGCGAGGCTAGGGCTTGACGTATGTAGCTGAAAGTAACCACTAAGGTCGTAGGGTTGAGAATCTTTATAAACCTCTTAAAGATAAAATTATCTATATTAATAACTATAATATACTCTATATTATTAATACTACAATAATATTTAATACCACTTAATTCTTACCTAATCTATTAGTAAAGATAATATAGAAAGCTCTTAAAGTGTATTAAATTAATATATACTAAGATCCTCCTAATATTATTATAGTTAATATAAATATAACTTTTTAATTTTGAAACTTTAGATTAAAAGTAAAAACTATAAAATTAATAGTTTATATTATACTTATTAAGGTATATAATAATATTCATAAAGTAAAGTGTTACTATATACCTCTCTACTATATATATAAGATTTGCTATTTAGAGCTTCCTATAATTACTCAAAAGGTATTCCTTTAGGTAATTGTCGGTTATGCTATGCCGTAGGGTATACAGTAACCATACGTGATACTACGTATGTGGCGGCATACCCTCCATAGCCTACTGGCTATAGGTGCCTGGCGCCTGGCGCCAGCTGTAGCTAAATAGCGTAGCAATTAGTAAACAATTACTATACTGTAGATTTAGAGCCTTATATAGCACTATACGCCACATAACGTAGTAATAATAATACCTAATAACTAGAACACCAGTTTATATCTATACGATAAAATGATATATAGTATATAATTACCCTAATAATTAGACTAATACTAATTAGTAGTTAATCTAACTATTATATTACTATACTGTAGATTAGTAAAGCTTATTATACTAGAAGAAGTAATTATAAAACCCTATATATAAAGTTTATATAAGGTGAAAGATTATAAGATTTATTACTTAGATACTTTAGATTCTTCCCACCCTAGAATCTTACTAAAAGCTTCTAAATATAAACTAACCTCTTAAGGAGACTACTATTAAGAAATTTAAATTTATATCCTTACCCTAGTTAAGTTAAGATACTTCCTGTAGCTATACTAAGGAGTTTAAACTTACATCCTTATTATTACTAACTAGAGTATATTTAGTAAATATAATAATCCTCCTTAAGTAACGCCAGATCTTTTTGATGCTGGAGATTTATAGTATCTTTAGCCTTAACCTCTTAAGAGATCTATATAGCCTTTTGAAAACTTTTTCTCTATTTCTCTCTATATAGATCTTACTGAATTAATAATTCTCTCTTACTTTATACCTCTCTAGCCTTTATAATAACATCTAAATTAACCACTTGAGGTTAAATACCTACCTAAAGTATCCCTATACTAGTAATAATTTCACCCTTAGGTATCCCTATACTAATAAAGATCTTCCTTTACTTAAATCTAGAGTATTTTGAATAGATCTAAGAGATTAAGTATAACTTCGTTATAGTTAATAATATCAGCGAGATTAATATATACTTAGGATACTAATTAGCTTTTTATACTTAACTGAAGCTTTATAGCTAAAAGCTTTTTTAAATATTTTAGGATAGTTTTATTAAATAGCCTGAAGTAATATAGTAACTTAGTAATACTAATATAATCTGCTACTTTAGGTACTACCTTATTACCTATAGTATCAAAATTGAACTAAATAGTAACTATCTCTACTTAGTTTTATATTAGGTTACTTAGTAAAATAATTTTACCTAATATATCTATCTAGAAATTATGGACTTTTACTACTACTTTCCCCCATTAAGAGAGAGCCTCCAAAAGGTTCTATAGTAGCTAGATAACCTTATAATAGCTAAGTAGTATATTCCATTACCCTCCTATAAAGCTTAACCTAAAGCTGAAAACTTAATATAAGTAATATTTCCACTATAAGTAATTAAAGAAATATACTTACTACTAACTTAGCTAATCTATATACTTATAGTCTAAAGTGAAAGATTTCTATTTTAACTTTCAGTCTTATTAGCTCTCTATTTCTCTATATTAAAACCTCTCTAATAGTAAGAGAATTACTGAGATTATAACCAGTAGCTATCTAGGTAGTATAAATACCCCCCATAAGCTAACCCCGCTATTCTTTTTAATAATATATCTACTAAGTATACTATAAACTTTATAAAGCTATATAATAAAAGCATACAGTATAATAGAGGTTTTTATAATATCCTTAAGTTAAAAATCTATATATTTCATAATTACTACTTTAAGTTTAGTATCTTATAGTATATATAGGTAAAGGTTTTTTTAATTATACTAAAAAATAATTTTTTTAAGTTTTACTTTAACTATTTAGGTATCTTAGGTATTAATTTTATATTTAACTAAATAGTTTAGTAGGTTAAAAATTACTTTAAGAATAATAAGAATTAATAACTTTACCTCTCTAACTAGCGAAACACTACCTTTTAAAGTATTATTACTAAAAATTCTAATAAAAGCAAAAAGGAGGCTTTTAAGCTTCTAATTTTGAAGCTTATATGTATCTAAAAAGTCTTTTCTGCCAAAATATAGATAGATAATACTCTCTACCTTCAGCTTATAAGGATATATTACAGTATACTGAAATACTAATTGACTTTCTTCAGCTTTATAGTAATCTTCCAGAATCTCTATAACTAGTTAAGATCCACTATAAGTAATATCTTATTAATCTAAAAGGTATAATATATATAAGATAATAAAGATAACTACTAGAAAGTAGCTAGAAACTAATTTTAAACTAACTATATTTATAACTTACTTTAAGGTAACTTTTAAAATTATAATTATATCTTTAAATATCTGTAAGTTGATATTTTAAGTAACTATTATCTGCCTCTAATATCTATATATAACTATACTAATTAGAAATACTATATATATAGTAGAACTAGTTACTAATCTATAAGGTATACTCTTAAGGAGAGGTATACTACTTTTAATAGATATAAGTTAATTACTAACTTTAAGGTATACTCTATAATAGTATACTATACTTTCCTTATAAGCTATATAGATATTAATAGCCTTAATAATAATAGCCTTAAGGCTTCACTAGAGATTAATATTAATAAACATATCATTATATAATATTAAATAGATATTAACCTTAAAGAGTGTTATTCTATAGAATCTGCTCCAGAGATATTTTTTATATTATTTTATAGTAAGAAGCTTATTATCCTTAATAGAGATAAAATTACTAGAATCCTTAAAGATCAGATAATAGTTCATATTCTTACTAAAAATCTTATTATTAATAGTAGACTTATAAATAATACTACTGCTTCTGTATATATCTTTATACTTAAAAACTACTATTTAAATACTATATTTTAAGGTATTTCTACCTAATTTAGATACTACTAGCTTCTTGACTACTAGATACTTCCAGTTTACTATATTAAAATAGTTAGTTATTCCCTCTATTACCTTTATACTACTATAAGGTAAACTAATTATAATATATTTTAGAGAAGCTACCTTTATTATAATATTTAGAATAGTAGATATATCTATATTACTTAACGTTATTATATTTTATATAATTCCTTCAAATATATCCTTCCTCCTCTACCTTATAGATATAAATTACCTTAGTATTATATTTAACAATATCTATAATAAGCTCCATTAGAATCAAGAAGTTATATCTATTATTTGAAAATAGAGATATCTATAGATACTTCTTAATAAGGAGAGAATAATTACCTCTATATATCTTATAGAGATAGAGATATAAAGACTTTACTATTACTTTAGATATCCAGCTATAATATACCTCTATAATATTCTTACTAAAGAGGAATATCCAGTTAAACAATATACTCTTAAGGCTTTTAAGAAATACTACTACTACTACTAAATATATAATATAACTTTCTTATACTTCTATTTTATAATTCAGAATAATATTAACTTTAACTTTAAGATTATTATTAAAATTATCTATATTAATAACTATAATATACTTTACATTATTTATATAACTATAATATTTAATACCATTTAATCTTTACCTAACCTATCGGCAAAAGTAGTATAAAGAGCCCTTAAGGTATATTAAATTAATATATATCAAGATTCTTCCAATTATATTACTACTAATATAAATATAATATTTTAATTTAAAAACTTCAGATTAGAGGTAAAAACTATAGAATTAATAGTTTATATTATATCTATTAAGATATATAATAATATTAGTAAAGTTAAGTATTACTATATACTCCTCCGTTATATATATAAAATTTACTATATAGAACTTCCTGTTACTACTTAAGAGATATCCCTTTATATAATATTTAAAATAATTAATAATACTGCTAGCTTAAATAGCCTTATATCTATATTACTTATTTTTGGAGTATACCTATATCTTACGGAAAGTTTAGCTTCCTCTCTAGATATTATTACCTAAATCTAAGCTATATATAAAGCTATAAAAGAGGTTCACTATAAATATACTAAGTATACTATTAATACCACTTTAGTAATATATAATAACCCTAATACCCCTTATATAATAATCTTTCTACTTTAGACACTTATATATATATAGTAAGAAAAAAAAAGCTAGTAAGAACTATATCCTCTTATTACTACCTATAGTGAGATTTATATTTTTAAGCTACCTTATAGCTTTTAAGAATTTTAATTAAGAGCTATAAAATAGTACTTTAAGGATAATAAATAAGAAATTAATAATAGTATATTTGAAGCTATAACTTTATAAAAGCTAGTATTTATAGCTTTATATACTAACTTTAAGCTGGACTAAGAATCTCTAAGTAACTTAATAGTAAATAGAAGCTTATAATTCTATATAGCTACTCTAATTCTATTTATAACTATTCCTAAAACTCTAAATATATAGTTAATATCCTATACTACCTTCCTCCTGAGAGATAATAATATCCTCCTCCCTTCAGTAGTTAGTAATATACTATAAGTAATATACAGACTTTAGATTCAGCTGGAATCTCTAAGTTATATAACCTGTAAGTATATAGTTAGTTTACTATCTTTAGAGTTTAACTAAAAAGCTTATTTTATAGTATATCTTACAGCTAAGAAGCAGTTAAATCTAATACTCTTATTTACCCTCTATATAAAAAATATAATTAGAGTATTTAGCTTACTATTTAAAAAGTTAATTAAAAAGAAGGTTAAAAATATTATTAATAACGATATTATGAAGATTATTTAATATAACTCTATCCTCTATAAAAGCTATAAGCTCTTCAAATTCCGCATTATTAATAAGATTAAAAATAAGAATACTAATAAGATATATAAGAAATTAAAACTTATAATTTAAGATTTTGGAAATTATAGTAAGTTTAAGACTTTAATATAATTACTAATAATTTAGAGAAGTAGCTAATAGTTAATTTTAGCTATAATTCTCATTCTCCTTAAGTATAAGAATATAATAGTATAGTTTTATAATATTACCTAAGCTTATATCCAGGCTGAAATAAAACTTATAAAATATATTATAACTAAACTACCTTTATACCTTAAAGGGTAATATTCTTTAAACTTTATAATAATTATAATTAAGCTAATTTATAGTTTTACCGGAGCTAGAACTTACTAATAAGTAACTTACTCTATATATTATAAGGAGAAGCTATAAATAGAGATTTTAATATATAACCTATATTTCCTTATCTTATATACTTAAAATAATATCTTTAGCCTTATGAGTATATAGACTAATAATATCTTTAGCCTCTCTAATATAGTATTCTCTTACTAAGAGGATAAGAAACTTCAAAAAACCTTATTTAAGGTTAAGCCTAAAATTATATTTTTAAAGATGATATTTCTTATATTTAATAGAGGTATCATATTACTCTATAGTAATTACCTCTACTTATATCAAAAACACTAAAAGTAAAAGCTAGCCTTTATTAATATATATGCTGCATCTAAGGCACTTAAGAAGGTATATATTAAATAACGTACGCATAGTATATATCTTACCTCTATATACTAACTGGCGGCTTTATTTAACCTCTTGCATGCAGCATAAAAATAATAACCTTTAAGTGATAATATTACTATACTTAATAAACAGCTTAAGTAGCAAATAGAGTATCTTAACTGAAACTTTAACTTTATATTACTTAACCTCTTTAAGATATACTTTTACACTTTTATTAATAGCTTTTTTGCTAATAATATTAACTTTTTATTTTAACTGGAATTTATAATAACTTTAGGCTAAGAAACTATAATTAGTAATAGTCAGTTTAACTTTTATAGTAACTTCATATATTATTTATTTACTAAAAGTAAGAAAGTTACTAAAAGTATACTTACCTTAGAGATTTGTATTATAATAGCTAGTATAAGCTTTACCTATATTATAGCTATATTACTTAAGAAGATTCTTAAATACTAAAAGCTTCCTTAGATTCTAACTATTATATATACTAATTTATATTTACTATATAAGTATCTTATAAAGCTTAGTATTACTAAAAAGAAATATCTAATAATTAATATTATAGTATTAAGGTAGTTATATAAATACTGTAAGCTTTATAGAGTATAGTAGATTAATAGAGATAATAATATTACTAATATCTTTATGAAGAATACTTTGAACTGCATCCTTAAGAAATTTATTAATTTAAACTATATAATTATTTAAATAGAGAGATAGGTAACTTAAATAGAGTAGATAAATAGATATTTAGATATTATTTAGGTAAAAGGATATAAATTACAAAAGATACCATTTTTCATATGAATAGATAGGTATTAGGATATATAATAAAAAGAAAGGTTACCAGTGTTAGTTATACTATACTATAGGATATATAGTAACTATATATAATGTTATATATATAGTAGTATATCCTCTATAGCCTACTAGCTACAGATACTTAGTGTCAGATTGAGAGAGATATATCTTCAGTATATATCTTTTAGAAGTATATTTATACGCTCCCGAGAGATATATAGTATATCTATAGTCTTATGCGTTATTTTTAGTCTAGATAATATAATATTATTAATTTGATAATTAATAATCTTATATACTATACTAGCTATTTTATAACTATTCAAAACCTTTTAAGAACCTAAAAAATAATATCCACCTCTACCAGAAAGATTATTCTAAGTAGCCTTAAGGATTAAGTCCTCTGGATTAACTAAATTAAATCTCTATATTATTTCTATAGTTTTTGGGATTTTATCAACCCTAAGATCTATAATAAAGTAGTTCTAAGTATCTTAAATGCTAAATATAAATAACTTACTACTAAATTAGTAATTCTAGAGATCTCTAATTACCTATTAAGGTTTAGATACTTTTTATATACTTCAGACTTATCTTAAACTGCAACCCCTAAGGTAGAAGATTATATAATAATTTTAGATATAGGAAGTAATATCCTATAGACTATAGCCCTCAAATATTTCTAAACTAAAAATGCAGCCTTATATAAGAAAGAACGCTCCAAATATATCTTTTGGATAGAAATATACTATAAGAAAATGAAAAGAATATAGATGGTATAAAAATATATAAGAGATACTATTTCTCCTAACTTCTTCAAATATTCTTATAATACTATAGAAGACCTTAATATCTAGTTATTCAAGCTTAAAGGCTATATAGGCTACAGTAAGATTAAGAGATAGGTAGAAGTAATTACAGAATATATAGTAACTGTTACTAAACCTATAAGAAAGAAGCTAGATTTACAAAGTAATATAAAGATTTAGATTACTTATTAAGAGAAAGTAATCTATAAATACTTTAATATAAGAATACTAAACTTTTATAAATTCTTAATTTAGTTTCTAGAATATACTAGAAAACTGAAAGATAGCTTTATTAAATTATAAATCTTTTTATACTTAATTTCAGTCTCCCCTAGGGTTTATAATAGTATTCTGACAGTAGCTAAAGTTATAAGCTTTATTTAGCTTTTCCTTCTGAAATTAGATATTACCTTAACTTTAAGTAAATCTATGAGAGAGGTCTTTAACTTTATAAATACTCCTAATAATAATAAAGAAGCTTAAAAGAAATTCCCTACTATATTAAGAGGCTAAAATAGAGGCTAGATTTAATGAAGTAGAGAAGCTTCTAATTAATAAGCTAGTAAGTATTATAAATAAAAGTCTAATAATAATAAGAATCCTGAAGTAAATAGAAACCCTAACTGTAAGATATACTAATTATAATATCCCCTCTTAAAATACTTCTATATTAATAAAGAGATTAAACCTCACACTTAGAAGCTTAACCTAAATATTCAGAAGCTTCTTAATAGAAGAATATAAAGTAATAAAAACTTCATAAAGTATATAAGGAAGGTTAAAAACTAAACCTTAAAATTCTAGCTATATAGTTACTCTCGTAAAGTAACTACTGCAACCTTAATAATCTTAAATAGACCCTACACCCTCGCAAGATTTATAATTCTAAACTTAAGATTAATAATATATATTTTCAATAATACTAAATAGTTTTAAATACTCTTGGAAGTTAAAATAAGCAACTACTTTTAGGCTAATACTCAGAAAATTACTATAGAAAGCTATAGTAATATAAAGATAATAGTATAAAACCCTTAAAGTCTAATCAAACTATATTTATTTGATATTACACTATATTCTAATTTCGTAAGTAACTTAATATTACTTAGGAAACTTTATAAATATTAATTATAATGAAATTAAAATTTAGATAATAACTATATTTAAAAGGTAGATAGAAGCTACTTCTACTTTCTTAAGATTATAAATAGGTAATATTTACTTAAGTATAACCATCTCAAAAACAGATTCCTCTACATATCTATAAAGTAAGTACCACTACCTAAAATAAACCTTCTAAACCCCATAAGTTATATAAATATACTATATTCTCATAAAAGCAGCTAATAGCTGAATCTTAGAAACTCTAACATTTAAAGTTAGAATATCCGGAATCTAAAATAATAAACTACTTATTAACCTGTATAAGAAGTATTAAAATAACTGGGAACTTATAATCAGTCTATATAATAAACTGTAATATATATATAAAAAGCAAGATATATTAAATAATATAAAAAGCTTAAAAGGAAGCAGTATAGTATACTAACCTAGGGGAGAGAATTGAAATAAATTTTCATAACTTTAAACGGAATTATAAAAGTTATATATCTACTATAATCTTTATAAATTAAGTAATAAACTTAATATAGAACTTTTATCTTTATATAAGGAAGACAGGGAAACTTCTAAATATTATTAGAAAGCTTCTTAAGTTTCTGAAAATTATATATAAAATATTAGTTAGAAAGATTAAGGTAGATAATAAGATCTGGAAGTATAAAGTAATTTAGATAGAAATTTAAGAGAGAGATATTAAGTTTAAATTCTCTATACTAAATACTTAGGCTTAAAATAGTAAGGTGGAGAAAATAGTAATAGTAATTAAAAAGCATATAACATAGTTGATAAGCAAGCTAGACAGATAAGCAAGCTGGACACCCAACCACAACTAACTTATCTTCTACCTTACAACCTACGCAACGCCACAATAAAACAATAATATCACAAAACAAAGAAGCTTAATTAACTCTAGCTTTCCAGACTATCAATTAAACCCCAAATCTTAATATTTAGGCTGCAGCTAAAATCTATTCAGTACTATATTTAACCTTAGCCACCCAACTAAAAGGTATCCTATCACGATATAATACTACTTCCAACTCACGGAATTTAACTGCACTTAAAGAGGAGAAGCTAGTTAAGTATATTCTCAACCTAGATTCCTAATCGTTTCCTCCCTATATCAGTAGTGTGGAAAATATAGCTAATTAACTGCTCGCTAACTATAATACACCCCCTATTAGGAAGTACTAAGCCTTAAATTTTATCAAGCGATAACTATAGCTCCAGATATACTTTTTTCGTAAATATAACTATAAGAAAGCCTAATATAAAAATCTAAATATAATAAATATATAGTTTCAGCTTATAGCAAATATAATCATAGAATATAATATTATAGATTTAGATATCTATAACTTCAATAAGACTAAGTTTATAATAAGCTAGATTACATCCAGAATAGTTATAATAAATACTAAAAGACGTTTAAATATAAAAATAATACAGCCTAGTAATTAAGAATAGGTTATAGTTATCCAGACTATTAGTTCATCAGACTACAGCATTCTACTATATATTATTATTTCAGAGTAATATTACCTCTCTACCTAATATATAGAAATAGATCTCCCACATAACTAAGTTATCATAACGTTTGAAAACAGATAGATAATAAATAAAAGAGGTCTAGATTAGCTTCAGCATTTTAATTAGTATATAAAACTATATACAAATAATAGATATTACCTCCTTATTATTAATAATTATAAAAATTACTATATAGCTAACTTTAAGATATACTATAAGGAAAATAATATTATTATATTTTATATACTAACTTACTCTTCTTATTTATTTTAACCTTTAGATATTAAGTATTTTAGGCTACTAAAGAAAGTATATAGTTAATAAATTAAGGATAAAATATATTAAGATAATATCTATATTATAAAGGAAGACTTTTTCCCTACGTTTCACAAAACTTTCATATAAGCTCTCATAGTTAAAAATATCCAGAGAGGTTTCAGAGAGGCTAAATTTATCCCTCTTAATACAGAAAGTATACTATTAAAACTTAATATTAAGTTATATATTCTAACACCTCCAGGGTCCCTCCTAATAATACTCCCTATATAAACTTCTTAGATACTAAATAACCTAATAGAAATATCTTCTCAGTCTAAACTTATTAAGAAGAGAATCTCCCACTATTAAAATAACTTACTAACTTCAATTATTAAAGCTATAGAGTATCTATTAAAGGAAATATACAGATTTATATATTAAATTACTTTATTAAGATCTAAAGGCTAGATCCTTCAAGAGGAGAATAACCTACTTAGTAGACACTAAAAAGCTAAAAAAATATATCTTAAATAAAGAGGAAGTCTCACTATAGCTGAAGCAGAAAACCTTTAAATACAGAGAGAAGCTACAGCCTAGATTAAGGAGGAAACACACCAGAATAATAATTACCAGCTAAGGATAGAGATAAGCTAATAGCGATATAATATCTACAGAAACACTAATTATAATATATAAATATATTAATTTACTAAAGAAATATCTAAAGAAGAAGATCTTAACTAGTTTGAATTTAATTAATTTCATAGGTGTTATATATCAGTCGGAAATATAATATAGTTACAGTTAGGTATCCAGCTTGCTTATCTGTCCAGCTCGCTTATCAACCACATTAAGGTTTATAGTAATTAAAATATCTCTTCCTTCTATCCTATAGCCTAAAGTTCTAAAAGCTACTATATATATTTATAACTATATACCCTTAGTCTCTTAAAGCTGGAAGATACTATATAAACAGTTTTATTATTACTTCTAGAAAGAGAAAAATATATATATATAGTAACTCCAAATTTCTTCCACCTAAAGGTATATAAATATTAAGTATATATAATAACTTAAGAAGCTTAACTTAAGTAATATAACCACCAGAAACTTACACTAAAAGTATTCTTAGAATTTCTAGTTAGCTATATCTTAAGTAACTTCTTTAGAATCTGAAATTCTCTTTAGAAAGAAGTTTTTATAATAAGAGATATATAATCTTTAATAAAAAAAAATCTTTAATAGTAACCTAAAAGACTTTATACTAAGAATCTCTTAAATAAACTTTAAAAAAATCCAAAAGAGAATTATTAAGCTTATAGAGTAATTAAAACATATAGCTGTAAAGTAAGATATTAATAAGAAAGTAAATAAAATTATATAACTTTCCTTAACTACCTTAAGTATTAAGTAAATAAATATTTAAGATTCTTAAAAGAAAATAAACCTTTAAGATGAACTACCTTTTACTGAAACTAAATTTAAGCTTTAGCCTATACTACTAACCTCCCCAGAATTTATAAGTTTTATAATAATACTCCAGGAAATACTTATTATTTAACGTAAGGTGGGGGGGTGGATATAATATAATTCCAAAATAGTAAAAGGAATATTATAAACACCCTTTTAAACCACTTTTCTAGTAGAATATAAAATATATAAAAATCTTAAAGCTTATATAAAACCAGTTACTATATCTAGTAAATACTTAAAGTTTAGCCAGCCTGAAAGTTCTAATAAGATAGATAATTTAGAATATATAGTAAAAAGGCTACTAGATAAGGTAAGTAAGGAAATTTATAAGAAACCTCTAAGATACTTATAAAGATACTTACTACTTTTAAGTAATTTAAAAAACTTAAAGTAAGGTTAAGAGAAACCTTATATATCCTTAGAAAGATCCCAGCTACTATTATATAATATAAAATCCTTAAGCTTTTAAGATATATATTAGTAAAAATTACCTTCCCTCCTAATATCTTACTAGCAGCTTATAAGTAGAAAAAAGTATCTAAATTATATTAAGAAGAATATAAGCTCTCAAAACCTTCACCTACTAGCATAAAGTTTCAGAGAGACTGAGGAAGTATATCTATAAAGTTACTAGATCTTAAAGTTATAGGATAACATTAATAAGCTAACTATAAGAGGTTAAATAATCCTAGTTACCACTAAGTCTATATTTATAAGCTTAATAAGTATAGATAACTACTTAAGTTAAAAACTTACCTAATAATATAAGGAAACTAGTAACTAAAAGATATATATAATATTTATATAGTAATACTTATGAGAATATTATTTTAGATACTTATAGTAATTACAGTATAATTTAACCTTAAGCTTCTTTAGTATAATATAGTTAACACTTTTATCTATATAAATATCAATAAAGAAATTTATATAAGAATACCTCTATAATATAAAAGATAGGGAAAGATTCTAAAGCTCTAGAAAATACTATATAGTCTCTACTAATTATCTATCCTTTAGTAGTAATATCTTAAGAAAAGCCTAAGAAACTTACAGTTTTCTTATATTTCTAGAGGTAATTACTACTAATATAAAAGCTAGATTCTATTCTTCTTTTATATTAATAAATATATTCTAATATACCTTAAAATATATAAAAGTCTTATAAGGAAAGCTATTAGTGGTTTTTAATTACAGTATTACCTTAAGAGAGAGAAGAACTTACAGTAGTTTCTAGATATTAAGATACTATATAATTAAGAAACTTAAAATCTATAGCTTTTATAAACTATATATATAGAGAAAACTTATAGACTTCTACTAGAAACCTATAAGCTTAGGAAGAGAGATTACTTCCTAATAGTATACTTAGAATTCCTCCTATATAATAGAGAGACTTTGTACTAAGAAATTAACCTCTACCAGAGGAAAATAAGTATTATATTATATACAGTAAAAATAATAAAGCTAAAATTAGTATTTACAGCTAGTTACATAACCCACTTTAACTAAAATCTAAAGTCTTAATATTAAGAAGCAGTAAATTAAGTACTTAACTATATCTATAAAACTTAGTATTTATATCTATTACGGGCCAGCCTTATACGGAACACGCTACGGAACACCCTACTTAAGTGCAGCCAGACAACAAGTGGACGACTTATTATTACGTACCTTTTGACGAGGCTATACGATATAGCTCAATTAGTAGTACTGTTTGTATGCGCGCGCGTGCGCACACGTGTACTGAAGGCCGAGACGTTATTAGCTGTAACGCTACGCCCCTGTGAAGCTAGCTCTTCACAATATCTTCAATATAGTATAAAACCTAAAAGCTTAGAAGATACTTTAGTAATCTCCTCTAATATAAGCTTCAGAGATAATATATAAAATCGAAAAAGCTTCTAAAACCTTATAATAAAACTCTTTAGAGGTAATATTACTTAGAAAACTATAAAGTAATTTATAGTTACTATATTAACTATAGAAGTAAAGTTACTCTCCCTCTCCTTAATAGCTAAAGAGATATTATTTATGAGTTATTTACTGACTTCATTATAACTTTAACTATCTACAGATAGCTTAGAAATAACAAAATTTCCTATCTCTAAAAATATATTAATAATAATTTAGATTAAGTATAATAACCACTAAATAGTAAACCTAATAATAAAAAAACTTATAAAACTTTAAATGTATCTAAAATATATAGATATTTATAACTGTTAGTTTTACTAAAGAATCTCTAAAAAGAAATTATTAGTTACTTGTACTTCCTCAGCGTAACTTATAATAGATAGTCTTACAAAAATACTACCTAAGTAGTAATTTAAGAGATTTTAAAAATAACTAAGTTTAAGTTATTAGAGAAACTTTCTTAAGAGAAACTATATTAGTAACTTTAAGAAAAATAAGAGAATATACTTTAAGTTTTTCCAGTTAGAATTAGTATAGAATATAGCTTAACCAGAAAGCTTATAAAGTTATAATTAAGTAAACTAAGAATATAAGAGAGCAAAATATTTCTTAATTTAGAACTAAAGCCTGTAAGTAAAAAGATATCTAGAGTCAAAGGTTTATAAGTAAAAATAAATTCTCTAATACTAAAATCTAAAAACCAGAAACTAGAAATTATATTATTATCCTAAGGAATTATTATAATAAGTTACCTACTTATATATATAAAGAAGAAATTTAAGGAGGATATTAAAGATATAACTTTAAAGTATAATACAAAGGTAAAGTTTAAGTAAGTAATATAAGTTAGTAATCAGGCTTTCAGCTAAAAGAAGAAAGTTAACACTATTAGTATTACTAATAAAAGAATCTATAAGGGATAAAATAGCAGTAATAGAAGCTATAAAAGCTATAGATATTATAGAGATAGTATAAAAAAGAAAACTACCCTTAGCAGTAAAAGCAGAAATATAATAGTTATTATAAGTAGCAGTAATAATATTATAAACTTTTTGATATTTAGTATTTCTAGTCTAAAAGTATATAAATTAGAAATTAAATTTGAAACCTTAGGAAGAGATACTTACTATAAATTTAACTATCTTATTATTATATATAGTAGGAAACTTTATATAGAGGCAAATAGTTATTTCTATATTTAGCTAATAAATACTACTAAATATATAATATTTCTAGTAATAATAAAGACTTTAGTAGTAAATACTTAATTACTTTTAGCTTTTAGTAAGAGAAAAGAAGTAACTAAAATAAGAATTATAAAACTTATCTTTATTATTCTTACTGATATATTTATATTTATAATCTAATAAGGTTAAAATTACTTTAGTAGCTTTTATAGTGAAAAAATCCTTAGAGGTAGTAGCTTTCTTTAGCGTCTTAGCTGCAGGCGTAAAGGATTTAGGGGTAGATCTAGAATACTTCACTAAATATTTAGAATAGTGGAAAGTATTCTTCTTAATCTCCTTATAATTAGAATACTCTTTGTTATAAATGGTAACCTTATTATTAATAATCTTACTAATAGTAATTTTAGTTATATTATTAATTACTTTCTTAGTATACTTAATATTAGTAGGAGATATATAGGGAGACGTAGTGGTCTCTTTAGGAAAGTTATTATAAGTGGAAGAAGATATTGTAAAATCTCTATATAAGATTAGTAATATAATAGCAAAAAAGAATTTTATTTAGAAAATTATATACTATTTAACGAAAAATTAAAGCTAAAAAAGAGAAGAAAAATAAGCTATATAACTATATAATAAGTTTAATAGCTTATATTAAAGCTTAAGATACCTCAGCTCATAAAAAGCTAAGCTTAGGAAGTAAAATTAACCCTCCTCTAACTAATTAAAACCTTACTTGTATAACCTATAATTATTATTTGAAAAATTATAAAAGAATATAGAGAGTATTTATAGTAATCTTAAAGAAGTTTTAAATAAAAGGATTTATTTTTAAGTCTATTTATAAGGTGTATATAGGTAGGAAGAAGCTCTAGAGATCTCTCTCTGGGGGGGTATATTAGATTAAGAAAGATATACCTCCAGTATATATCTCACAGAAGCATATTTATACACTTCCGAGAGGTATATAGTATATCCATAGCCTCGTATGCCATTTTTGGTCTAGATAATGTAACACTATTAATTTAACATCCAGCATCTAACGCCAGCTATAGCCAAATAGTATAGCAATTAGTAAGTGATTACTATACTGTAGATTTAAAGCCTTACGTAAAGCCACACACTATATAATATAGTAATAATAATAGCTAATAACCAGAATATTAGTTTACACCCATATAATAAGATCATATATAGTATACAATTACCCTAATAATTAAACTAACAGTAATATATAAAGTAATCAATAATACTACTAGCCTGAATAATCTTATACTTATATTATTTATTTTTCAAGTATATTTATATCTTACGGAAAATTTAACTTCCTCTCTAGATATTATTACCTAATTTTAAGCTATATATAAGGTTATAGAGAAGGTTTACTATAAATACACTAAATATACTATTAACACTACTTTAGTAATATATAATAGCTTCAATATTCTTTATATTATAACCTTTTTCCTCGAGACTTATATATATATATATATAGTAAGAGAGAAAAGGCTAGTAAAAACTATACCTTCTTTTATTACCTATACTAGGATTTATATTCTCAAGCTACCTTATAGTCTTTAAGAGTTTTAATTCATAACTATAAAATAGAATTTGAAAGATAATAGATAAGAAATTAATAATAATGTAGCTAAAGCTATAGTTTTATAAAGGCTAGTATTTATAACTTTATATACTAACTTTCAGTTAGGCTAAGGATCTCTAAGTAACCTAATAGTAAATAGAAGCTTATAATTCTATATAACTACTTTAATTTTATCTGCAGCTATCCCTAAGACTCTGAATATATAACTAATTTCTTATACTATTTCCATCTTAACAAATAATAATAACTTTCCTCCTTAAGTAATTAGTAAGTTAACATCTTAAATATAAAAGCTTCAGATCTAACTGGATACTTTAAACTTTATAATATATTAGTATATAGTTAGCTTACTATCTCTAGAGTTTAGCTAAAAGCTTTATTTTATAGTATATCTTACAGCTAAGAAGTAGTTAGATTTAGCATTCTTACTTACCCTCTATATAAAAGATATAATTATAATATTTAGCTTACTATTTAAAAAGTCATTTAAAAAGAAAGTTAAGAATATTATTAGTAATATTATTATAACAATTAGTTAATATAATTCTATCTTCTATAACAACTCTAAGTATTTTAAATCTTATATTATGAATAAAATTAAAAGTAAGGATACTAATATAATATTTAAGAAGTTAAGATTTATAATTGAATATTCTAGAAACTATAGTAGGTTTGGAATTTTAATATAATTAATAATAATTTAGTAAAGTAGCTAATAGTTAATTTTAGCTATAGTATAGCTCTCCTTAAGTATAAAAGCATAATAATATAGCTTTATAATATTACTTAAGTTTATATCTAAGCTAAAATAAAGTTTATAAAGTATATTATAGCTAAACTATTCTTATACCTTAAAGAGTAGTATTCTCTAGATTCTATAATAATGATTATTAAGCTACTTTATAGTTTTACTGAGACTGGAATCTACCAATAGATAATTTACTTTATATAAGAAATAACTATTAATTGAAGTTTTAATATATAATTATGAAGGGCTGAATCTAAGCTTATTTAACCGGAAGGTGGCGTAAAATACTGTTTATTTAGAACTAAGAAGTAAAAGAGAAGCCTATATAAATTTATAGAAAGATTTATATGTATAATATTATATAGAACTTACTAGAGCTCCACTCGGGCGAGGGAGTTAGCTTCAGATATCTAGATATAGCCTTAGCTGGATATCTAGATATAATCTATAATATTATCTTCCTCCTCCCCAGCTGCTACATAATTAGAAGCTATAAGCTAGATCTCTATTATTATCTATAATTAGCTTATATATTACCTTATATTACTCTAGAGCTACTATATCTATAATAATATTAATAAACTTCTATATAGAATTTATATATTATTTCTATTTAATAAAAGCTTCTTATTAGTATTCTCTTTCTACTTAATATATCCTTACAGTAAAAATACTTTTAACTAGCTATTTAGCCTCCTTATTATTATCTACTAGTAGTAGTAGCTAGCTATTAACTATAATCTACCTAAATAGTAAATTAGTAGTAACTCTCTCAAATAAATCTATATAAAACTATGGGTAAATAAACTTAAGGATATCTAGCTTTATAATATATAGTAAGAGCATTTTTACTATTATATACTTATAATATAGCTAAGCTAGCTTTTAGTTTAATTCTAGTAATTTATAGTTAGATATATTCTACTATATCTTATTACTAACTTAATATTAATCTGTAGGAAACTAAATCTTCTTTATTTAAATTTTTAACTTCTACTAGATAGTAGTTATCTCTATATAAATATATATTATTATTAACTATATTCTCTTAACTAGCTAGTAAGTTATAGCTTTACTACTACTAGGTAGTTCTATATACTTCTTAGTAACTAAAATAGAATTAATATAATATCTATAATCTATAAAAAAAGATATAATCTCTATTATACTATACTACTAGTTATAGAAGGCTAACTATATAATAAATAGTAAGTTACTCTAGTTATTCTAAAACTAGTAGGTAAATACCCTTAAAACTACTTAGATCTCCTAATTATACTATTTTATAATTCTATTAGTCTATAGATAGTAACTAATACTTAATAGGTATATAATATTTATTAACCTATAAAACTTCTTCCAGAAGTAACTTACCTAATTAAACCCTCTATTATTTATAATAAAGTATTATATTCTATAGAATCTATAGTAGTAACTAAAGAACTGCTAAATATATACCTCTACCTCTATTTTATCTATCTCCTCTAATATTAAAATCTTATTTAGTTAATTAATAATAATCTAGAGGTAATAGCTACCTTATTTCTTTGTGGGGGGTAAGTTAGTAATAAAGTCTATTAATGGATTAGAGTGTAACTAATTAGATATTAGTAGAGATTTTAGGAATTCCTTTTTAGCCTACCTCTAGATATACAAATCTCTATATATATTATAGTTATATATAAATTAGTAGATACTTTATAACTATCCAGGTTAGTAGAACTATTAGCTTATAATTTCTAGTATATTATTATATTCTAAGTAGCTTACAGAAAAGAAGTTATATAATTTCTATATTAGCTTAATCCTAAGTTTATTACGGAGATTATTACTCTCTTTACTATCTAGTATCTAAAATCTCTCTCTAAAGGTAAATTATTCTAATATATTAATAATATATTTAGTAATCTGAACCTTAATATAGAAGTTAGGAGGAAAAATATATTTTCCTTACTAAACTACTTTAAAAATCTATTAATATAAGGAATCTCTCTTAGTAGTATAATTCTATATTTTTTATGAATTTAGGTTTCTTGAAAAATCTAGATATTAGTAATATCTATATATTCTACTTAAGACTCTGCGGAAATAGTAGTATCTAGAATAACCTATATTACTTATTCTTATTACTTCTTCTTATTCTATTTTTTAGGGGTATTCTATCCCCTCTGGAAGAGAATATTAGAAGTTACTACTTAGGTATCCAGCTAATATTTAAAGTAAAACTTATATTAAGATAACTCCTCTACCTACTAACGTTACCTCTCTGTAAGCTATTATTTCTTTATAAAATACTTAAGATCCTTATAATTAGTAAGAATCTTAAACTTCCTAATATTCTGCAGCTTCACCCTCTATATCTATAAACAGACTAGCATTATAAGAAGCTTCTTATTATAAATTAGGTAATTTAACTCTATAGAGGTTAGGTACTAGAAATAGAAGGTTATTAGATACCTTACCTTAGCCTTATTATCTTAAATTAATATACCTCCCAGGGTATACTCTAAATAGTCTATCTACTATTATGAAAATATTAAGATTAAATATCTATAAAATTAGTTTTATAGTAAAAAGTTATTTTAGTATAAGAAAAACCTCTTACTATTTCCATCTCTAGTTAAAAGAAACTAACTTCTTAATTAGATAGTTTAAAAACTTTATAATAATATTATACTAAAGTATAAAAACCTTATAGTAGTTTATAAACCTAAGGAAACTGTAGATACTTTTTAGTAAACTGGGGGGAAGCTAGTTAGTAATAGCCTCTAACTTCTCAGAGTTATAAAAGAGGCTCTTTCTAGCTAATATAATAAACTTAATATACTTAATTATAGTAACTAAGAATTTATATTTCTTAAAATTTAACTTAAGATTTATATTAGTAAAGTAACTAAATATCTAATAAACTTTCTCCCTATACTTCTTTCGTAAGCTACTAATATAAATAAGGATATTATTAATATATATTATAATACAATTATCTAGAAATTATTATAGGTAACTATTAATATACTATTAAAATATAGTGGGGATATTAGTAAGTCTAAAGAGGTATATTATTTATTTAAAGAGGCTATAATATATCTAAAAAGCTATTTTCTCCTAATTTATCTTATTAATTCCAACTTTATAGAATATAGTAATAATATTAAACTTAATATATTAGTAAGTAGTAATAACTTTCTAGAAGATCTTTAATATAAGGGAGAGGAAGTAATAATTCTTCTTTATAATTATATTAAAAGTTTTATAATTTATATAGAAATATATTCCTCTACCTAACTTTCTTATAAAGAAGATTAGGATATTAGTAGAGAAGCTATTTATTTTAATAAATTCTTTATTAAGTAAATTCTTTAGGATCTTCTTAAATATGAGAAGTTTTTTTTATAATATACTATAGAGGGATTTCTATAGGAAGTTTAGTTTTTATTTTTTATTATTAGGAGTTAATAGGATATAGTAGTTTATCTTTAGTTAGCTGGGAGGTAGTTAATATACTGAATCTAGATAGAAAAAGTCTAAAAATTCTTTTAAGATATTTATAAGGATATAATTTCTTAGGTTCACTTCTGTTTTTAGAGTTAATATTTTCTTAATATCTACCAGACTAATAAATATAATTTAGTAGGAACTTAATACTTCACTAGTATATTATATAATATACTAATATATAAATATAGATAAACTAATATTAAGTAGCTAAGCTAACTGGATCTCCTTAAGTTATACTAATTTATCTTAATATTCTAAGTATACTATTATATCACTCTTTCTGTATATTATCTATTAGGCTTTAGTATTATAAATAATATAATTATCTTTTATTTATAACTATCTAAAATATAAGAGTAATTACAGGCTCTCTATAATATAGATATAAATTTTCTGTATATAGCTACTAACTTCCAAAATTAGGATAGCTACCCTCTGGGTATTACTTAATAATAACTTAGTGATATATTTTCTTATCTATCTCTTTAACTTATGAATTAGCAGAAGGTAAAGTTTCTTTATAGGAAAGATATTAATAATAATATAGATATTATAGCTTATATTAATAAATATATTAATAAAGTAACCTTTATTAATTCTAGTCTAAATAGTAACTAACTACTAGTTACTTACCTATTTCTTTTTCTATTACTTTCCCTATTCTGTTACTTCCGTCTTAGTTAACTTTAAAGCCTAATTTTACTTTAAAGTTACTCTTTTTCTAAATCCTTACTATTACTAAGTAAGATAATATTATTCTTCTAGTTATTTTTAGTATAATCTAGAGTAGCTATAGTTTTTATAATCTTTATACTAGTTTTTTTATACTTTCAGGCTTTATAGTTTCTATAGATATAATCCTTCTTACTATATCTAAAATATTAGTAGATATTCTAGTGGTCCTCAGAGTATTCCTTAGGGATAGATAAGAAGCTACTAAAGTTTCAGTATTATTATTACTTCTTAACTACCTTAGTTATTATAATATTACCCTCTATATTATAGGTAGCGAATCTTTAGTGGGGTAGTTAGTAGTATACTAATATCCTCTTTATATATTTAAGCTTCTAAGTTATATTTTAAACTTTAGATAACTAGAACTTATGTTTTATAGGAAAGTTAACTATAATAAGTAGCTTCTAAAAGTGGGGAAGTAAGGTAGCCTCCAGTAGGAAGATTTAAACTATATCTAGCTATATATATCCTCCAGTATTAGCTAAAGTTTTTTCAAATTAAGGTAGAAAAGTAGTTAAGTATTTATTTTCCTTCTATTTAAAGCTTTATAGTTAGGTAATAGTGTAAGGCTGGCTGTTAGAATCTAGGTAAATCTTATTTAGATAACTTATAAAATTATTTAGATTATAAAGGTTCTCCAGCCCTCCCGCTATATAAAAGGTTTTAACTATCTACTAAGAACTGAAATTTAAGTAAAAGTAGATTAAATATTAGTATTCCTAATTACTATTAAAAAAATAGTAGTTAATCTTAAGTTTAGCTTTTATGTATTAGGTTCATACTTAGTATTCCTTCTATTTACCTAAGGACTTTAGGGGTAGAGAAAGAAGCTTCCTCTAGTAGTTAGCTACTAGTAGAGATATAATAATATTATTAACTCTAAAAGCTATTATCCTAATAAATATTATTCTGGAGGTTACTGGAGTATTCTAGTATAAACTAAAGATATTTATTATAGTAACTACCTGGAGGTTACTATCTACTATAATATCGTATCTTACTAACTTATATAAAAGCTTATTAATTCTCTAGTAGAGGAAGCTTAAGATATACTATAACTACTGCTGAAGTAGTTTACTCATAGAGTTACTACTTATAGGGGTATCCTGGGGGGCCTTAATATTCTCTATTATTCTTTATATTAATTAGTAAGTTACCTGTTATATAATATTATATTCTAGAAGTTATATTTAACTAGATTATATATTTAACTAGTAGGAAGCTATACTTTACTTAGTGTTATTAATATAGTAAATAAAACTAAGTTCTAGATATATAAAAGGCTGAACCTAAGCTTATTTAACCGGAAGGTGGCGCGAAATACTATTTATTTAGAAGTAAGAAGTAAAAAAGAAGCCTGTATAAATGCATGGAAAAGTCTATATATATAATGCTATATAGAGCCCACTGGGGCCCCACCCGGGCGAGGAGGTTAGCTTCGAATACCTAGGTACAGCCCTGGCCGGATATCTAGGTATAGCTTATAATAATAATCTATACCTCCTTATCTTATATACTTAAAATAATATCTTTAGCCTTATTAGTATATAAACTAATAATACTCTTAGCCTCTCTAATATAGTATTCTCTCGCTAAGAGAATAAGAAGCTTAAAAAAAGTCTTATTTAAAGTAAAGCTTAAAATTATACTTTTAGAGACTATATTCCTTATATTTGATAGAGGCATCCTATTACTTTATAGTAATTACCTTTATTTATACTAAAAGCACTAAAGGTAAAAGTTCGTTCTTATTAATATATACATTACGCCTAAGGTACTTAAGAAGGTATATATTAAATAATATACATACAGTATATACCTTACCTCTATATACTAGCTAGAGACCTTATTTAACCTCTTATATATAATATAAAAGTAATTATCCTTAACTAGTAATACTATCATACTTAGAATATAACTTAAATAGTAAATAGAATATATTAACTGAAGTTTTAAATTTATACTACTTAACCTCTCTAAGGTATATTTTTACACTTTTATTAATTGCTTTTTTTACTAATAATACTAATTTCTTATCTTAATTAGAATTTATAATAATTTCAGGCTAAAAGACTATAATTAGTAATAGTTAGTTTAACTTCTATAGTAACTTTATATATTATTTATCTACTAAAAGTAAGAAAGTTATTAGAAGTATACTTACCTTAGAAATCTATATTATAGTAACTAGTATAAACTTTAATTATATTATAGCTATATTACTTAAGAAGATCCTTAAATATTGAAAGCTTCCTCAGATCTTAATTATTATATATATCAATTTATATTTACTTTATGAGTGCCTTATAAAGCTTAGTATTACTAAAGAGAAGTATCTGATGATTAATATTATAATATTAAGGTAGTTATAAAAGCACTTTAAGCTCTATAAGATATAGTAAATTAATAGGGATAATAATATTACTGATACTTTTATAAAGAGTATTTTGAACTGTATACTTAAGAAATTTATTAATTTAAATTATATAACCATTTAAATAGAGTAATAGGTAACTTAAGTGGAGTAGATAAATATATATTTAGATATTATTTAGGTAAAAGAGTATCGATTATAAAAAATACTATTTGTTATATAAATAGATAGGCATCAGAATATATAATAAAAAGAAAAGTTATTAGTATTAGTTATACTATACTATAGGGTATATAGTAACTATATATAATACTATATATAAATAGCGGTATGCTCTCTATAGCCTACTGGCTATAGATACCTAGCATCTGGCGCTAGCTATAGCTGAATAGTATGGTAATTAGTGAGCAATTACTATACTATAGATCTAGAGTCTTACGTAACGCTATATACTATATAATATAGTAATAACAACAACCGATTACTAGAACACTAATTTACACGTATATAATAAGATTATATATAGTATATAATTA
Organism: Colletotrichum lindemuthianum; assembly: GCA_001693025.2. Lineage (NCBI taxonomy): Eukaryota > Fungi > Ascomycota > Sordariomycetes > Glomerellales > Glomerellaceae > Colletotrichum > Colletotrichum lindemuthianum. The sequence continues at coordinate 92,186 of MASP02000278.1, read as the reverse complement.
CTCTGACAATTAAACCAACACTATCCCTCTCTATATAAATTCAGTTAAATTACTAATTCTTCCTTACTTTATACTTCTCTTACTTTTATAACAATATCTAAACTAACCTCTATAGATAAAACACCCAATTTAAATATTCCTACGCTAATAATAATAGTATTCTTAGGTATTTCTATATTTATAAAGTTTTTATTAGTTTCACTAGGGAAAGATATATTATATATATTATTATATATAATATACTAATAAGGCTAAAGGTATCAATATTTATAGTATATAGCCTATAGGCTATATATAAGCTAGATCTAGGTACCCTAAGTAATTAGTTACTAATTACCTGGCGGCTAGTAATAACTAGTAGCTAGTTACTACTAATAGTAGTAGTTTCTGCCACTAGGCTATACTATATAGTTAGTATACTATAGGGCTCTAATAGCCTTATAGCTCTTATACTACTAATATTAGCAAACTTTCCTTTTACCTTTTAACTATAGTATACTATATTTCTATATATAAGATAAAATTGATTAAATAATCTTTATCTTTTAACTCAGTAACGTTTTGAATTTCCTCCTTTTATTTTAAATAAGTAATTTAATTTTCTATTTAAACTGTTATATTATTTATATTAATAAATCTCTCTAGAGTATAGTTTGGGAATCCTTTAGTAAAGATATTAGTAAGGTTATTCTTACTAATAATCTATTATATTTTATAGAGTTCTTAATATTTATATACTTACCTTAAGATTATAATATGAATTATAAGCATCTTCTCTTTTATAGTATTAAGCTTTATAAGATACTTATATAATAAATATAAGTTAATATAAATAATTATAAAGATAGAAGGAAGGTTATAATAAGTTATACTCTTTTATAAAGATATAGTAATAGTAGATATAAAGTCTATATTAGTAACTATAATATAGATCTCTAAGGTTAGTAAACTTCTAGTTACTATTTTACTTTTAGTTAAAAAGTAATAAACCAGGTTACCTTAAATTGTAAATTTACTTTTACTAGTAGCTATCTTTTAGCCTGGATTTATTATGAATTTCAGTTAAAATAATAGATTAATATTATTAGCAAAAATGTTATCTATAAAAGTATAGAGATATACCTTAGAGAGATTAAGAGAGATAAAAGTTAACCTTTAATTTAAGTATTTTATTTACTATTTAATATACTTATTAAGAGTAGTAGTATCATTACTGGAGGATTATTATTATTATACTGCGTGTGAAAGATTGAAGAGTATTTCAGGCTGGAAAATTAAAGTAATATATACTCTATATGTATATTATTTAATATAGCTTTTCTTAAGTATCTTTAAATTTATAAGAATATTAATAATAGGAAGCTTATAGCCTTAGTTCTTTCACTTAAGAAGAAGGTTTTTACCTTAGAGGGAGAGTATATTACTATTAAATACTAGTAGTATTAACTTTATAAGGAAGATTTTAGGTTTTACTATAAGGAAGGCTTTTGCTAGTTCTTTATCCTCTTATTAAGTAAAAATAATATTAGAAAGACTGAGGATATTATTAGTTTATATACTAATTACGCTAAATATCTTATTAATAAGTTAGAATATAAGGAGGTAGAAGTTATAGGTAAATATTTCTATCTATAATTATCTTTTATAATATTTTAAGTATATTACCTATTAGTAAGTATTAATTTTAGCTAAATCATAAAGTTGTTTAATAATTATTATTATAGATTCTGAAGGATATTAGTCTTTAAGGTAAGTAAGTAACTTAGCTATAATATATCTTATAAGTTTAATTTTAGCCTAAATATAAATCTAAATAATATCTTTTAGCTAGAGGAGGAAGCTTTATTTTTTTATCAATATAGAGGTAATAGCTATAATTAATTTTTAGCTACTTCTCTAAATTATAGGAGATTAAGTAAGAATTATAAGCTTTCTATTATCTCTAAAACTTTAGATTATAAACTTTAACTTCTTAAATATTTAGTTACTATTCTTATTCTTAATTTTATTAATACTTTAAGCTTCAAAGATAGTATAATCTTTATAGAGAATAGAATTATACTAAATAATCTTAATTATATTATTATTAATAACATTTTTTACTTTCTTTTTTATTAATTTGTTAAAGGGGAAGCTAGAAGTAGTAATAATTTCTTTTTAGTGGAGGAATTTAGAGAGAATTAGGTTAACTTCTTTCTTAGCTATAAGGAAGGCTATAAGCTTTCTTAGTTACCTTCTTATTAAAAGAGATTTTTCTGGTTAAATGCAGCTTTTAAGGATTTAAGGAATAGCTTTATAATTTTCTGATATTTAGTATATTTACTTTTATTAGAGGGTGGCAGTATATTATTTTTAATATAAGGAGGAAGGATACTATTATCCTTTAGTATCTCTAGAGTATTTAGAGGTTTAAGAATAATAGGAAATAAGATTAAGATAGGTGAGATTTTTTAAGAGGAATCTTTAGCCTTATTAATATTACTCTTATTATATTTATAGTAAATGTATTCTTCTATTTCTATTGGAATATATAGTTAAGGAGGAATATTGTTACTTTTATAGTATATCTTTATAGTAGTTAAGTAGAACTCTTAAAAACTATAAGGAAGGTTAATAATATATATTTCGCTATAGGTAGTAAGTAGGTGGAAGGAACCTTACTAACCTTTCTTTTCTTACTATTTATATATAAGAGATTATAGTGGAAGGTTTATAACTTATTTGGTTACTTTTGCTTTGTATCTGTAGTGGTATCGAAGCTCTTTACCCTATATGTGGTTCTAACTGTAAGATTTACCCGGCAATAGTATTTATGCTAATACTGGCTTATAACTGGTTTAAACGGTAATAAAATTACCTATTATCGTGGATAATTATACCCCCAGTTATAGTATTTAACCCTACAGTGGGGGGGTGGGAGGGCTGAAGTTATACTTCAGGGGGTAATATATCCACTAATAGTTGTAATAGAGAGCAAGCCATCAGCCCCTCCCGGTTTATAACTTATAATATATTAGGATTATTATAAATAGCTATAGCAGTATTAATAATTCTTTTTGTATATTTATAGCAGATAGCTTTAGTTGCCTTTTAGACTACCTATACCTATAAAGTTATCTCCAGGAATAAAGTAGAATTTTTAGTAAACTGGGGGTAGACTCTAAAAGTAAGAAGTATAAGTATAAGACTATTTAGGCTAGTAGTATTATTTATTAACTTACAAGTAGCCTGGAGGTAATACTTTTATAATAATAATAGATATTCTTAGTAGTAAATCTTATATATAATATGGAGAAGGATATAGTAATATTCTACCTTATTAATACTATTATAAATCTTAGTAAATATAATTCTAATAGTTAAACTTATTATTTTAGCTTCTAACTAAACCTCTTTAGATTAAAAGCTTATTTCAGTATTAGTAGAAATAAAATTAGGTAAATTTAGGTAAATATTCATTTAATATACCTTAAGGGCTTCTTATATTAATTTTACTGAAATATTAAGTAGGAATTAAGTAATATTGAAGGTTATAGCTATATTAATTATATAGAAAATAGAGTAAATATCCTTCAGGTAAGAAATAGTAATAATAACTTTAAAGTTAAAGTTAATATCATTATAGAGGGTAAATCTTAATTAAGAGGAGGTAGTATTATATATCTGGCATTAGTAGTAGTATTTTTCGAAAATTATAAAAGCTTCTTAATTAATTAAATATCTAGCTTTATAGAGACTTCCTTAAAGATATATAATAAATAAATATTTAAAGTAATGATAAAGCTTCTAGATTTCTATCTCTATTAGATATAAGGAAGTAATTATCTTCTTCTTATTTAATAATATCTATAAATATCCTTATTTATATTAAACTAGAATAACGTTCTTATTTTAATATAACTAGTTGCAGATATTATGAAAAGTAATATCAAGGTAATTTATATTAGTAAAGTATAATATAAATAAGGTTTTATAAGAAACTATATAGAATATTGTTATATTAAGTAGTATAGATATATTAACTACTTCTATTATCTTTATAGATTTATCCCCTCTAAAATAAATAGAAATTAACCTTTCTCTGGAAGTTTTTAAGAGAATAGAGGGAAGAATAGTTTATTTTAAAATATTAAACTGAAAGTAGCTAGCTATAAAGTAGCTAGTAGTATCTAAGTTAGGTAAAACCCTTTGGAAAACTATATCTAAATAGTATTCTTTAAGAATAAATATAGATATTAGAATAGTAATCTCCTTAGTTATATTTTTTTGATTAGAATATAAACTGCCACTTAGGTTTAGAGGATTCGTATAATCTTTTAACTATCTAGGAATATAGATTATTCCTTAAAGTAAGAAGTTATAAAGTTATTTAAAAGGTTACATAGAAAGTTGGATACCTTAGGTTAACTTTTAAGCTAGCAGTTTTAGATATAATATATTATTATATTATCTTTAATATTAATTTTAGAAGTATCTCCTAGGTTATTATTTAAGCTTTCTACTTCCTCATATTATATAAGAAAGTAATAATAGATAGATACTAATATACCTATTATATAGAAGTTAGACTTATATTAATTATAGAAGTTTCTTTTCTTCTTAAGAAAATATCTTATTAACTAGTAAAAAAGCTTACTATATATATAGTATTTTTCATTAAATTAGCTATATAGAGCAGTAGAGATTAAGTAATATTCTCCTCTAAATAATACTTAGAAGTATCCTTAATAACTATATTTATATTCCCAGTAAGAGTTTTAAGGTGAATTATATATTTAGTTAGTTTAATATTAACTTATACTAATTAATAAGAATTCCTTAAGGTTATTAATATCTTTAAGTATATATTAAGATATTATAAAAGAGAAACTTATAGTAATACTAATAGTGAATTCTAATTAGTTACAGACTTTCTGGTATATTACTATAAGGCTGAAGAAGGCTAACTAATATGTTAATACCCCTTAGTATATACTTAAGAGGTAGTCTTAGAGGTCAAAATTAATATACTATTTAAGAGGGGGGGTTCTCTAAATATATATTAACTTAGTAAAAAGAATTTTAAATACCTCGTTTTTTATTTTATCTAGATTATCTGTAATAATACTTCTAAATATTATATCATATCAGTTAGTAGGGTAAACCTATTAACTTTCGTTATTTTTAAAGTAGTTCTTAATATAGTAGGCTATATTATAAGATATTATAGAATTAAGGGGTATACTAAGGTAGTTAAAATAGTATTTAAAGGTTTAGTCTTTTAGTATAATTAATAAGACTTTAGTCTATATATAATTAGATATATTCAACTTTGGATAATAATTTCTAAAAATATAGATTTTTAGTTTAAAGATATTATAGAGGGTTTCTCTATATTGTATCTTGAAGTTATATATTTTCTTGAGATTAAATATATTTTTAGCTATTAGTATATTAATAGAAAGAGATTCAATCTCTTAGTAATTAGTTATAAAGTTAATATATGGGGAAGATATTATAGGGGGTAAAGTAAGGAATCTATATTAGTAGTTTTAGTTATAAGGAAGATATTAGTTTTATTAATCTTAAAAGTCTTATTATTTAAAATATACTTATTACTAAGGAGTTATATTTATTACTAGTAACGGTAGATTAACTATAAATCTCTTTACTTATTAAGATACCTCTTAAACCTAATTCCTTAGGGTAGCTAAATAAATATTAAATTTTATAAAATCTTAATAGATTACCTTTTAATATTACTTCTGGATAGTAAAATATATCTACTAAGTAAAAGTAATATTATTAAAAAGGCTTAGTCAGTTATTAATAAGTATCTTAAAGTTTCATAACTTTATGATTAATTCTTAAATTTCTTTCTTAATCTATACGATAAACCTATCCTACCTTATTAGGTTTCTAAGAATCTAATAAATTTATTTACCTTTTATATTAATCTTAATATTATAGATAAGGAGAGTATTCTATAAATACTAGGAAACTTATTTATCTATAGTAGCTTATACCTCCTCTAGCTACTCTTTAAAGTTATTTTCAAAGACGTTTAGAAGGTTTCTACTAAAGAGGTAATTATATATATATATTACTGCAATTTATACTATTTAGTTATTAGTTTAGTTAGAATTACACTCTATAATAGAATTTGAAGATTTTTATTTACCTAAAACCTTACTATTAAGAAGAAACTTCAGTTTTATTTGTAATCTTACTTCTAAAAAAATAACATTACTTAATATACTAAGGTTTTTAAAAGATCTTCTGAGAAATTCCACTAATTTAGATATTTTACTTATTATTTCCTAATTATAAGGAGACTATAAAGAGGTATAAATTAAAAGAATAAAGACAAGGGGAGATAAAGAATTCTATTTTTACTATTTACTAATTTTATTTATGAGTATTATATAGGTAGAACTTAATTTTAGAGAGGGAAACTATCTGCCAGTTAAGTAAGAAAAGAAAGGAAAGAGGGTAGAAGAATATAGAAAAGCAGAAAAGAAATATAACGAAATTTAAAGAAACTTAAAATATTATAAATTCCTTTACTATAGAAGTCTAGTAAGTTTTATAATAAAGATATTTTATAAATATACTTATATCAAATATACTTAGAACTTCTTCTGTAAGTTAATCTTAAGTATAGAAAGATATCTAGCTACTAGAATTAAGATATATTAGCATAATTATTAAAGAGATATTACCTTACCTTAAGTTAGGTAAGAGATTATAATTAAAAGTATCTAAATAGATTAAGAAATTAGTAGCTTTACTTTAAGTTAAACTTAGTACTTTTCTATTATTATTTCTATCTAAATAAACCTTACTAATTAATAGTAAGTAGTAATAATAAGATTAACTACTAATTAATATTAGTTTCACTAGGGGAAAGTATATTATATATATTATTATATATAGTATGATAATAGGGTTAAAGATATTAATATTTATAATATATAGCCTATACGCTATATATAGGCTAGATTTAAATATCCTAGGTAATTAGTTACTAATTACCTAGCAGCTGGTAATTACTGGTAGCTAGTTATTACTAGTGGCGGTAGTTTCCGCCACTAGGCTACACTATATAGTTAGCATACTGTGGGGCCCTAATAGCCTTATAGCTATTACGCTACCGACAGCTTTATTAATACCTTAACCTAGTACTTTTCAGCTAAATTCCTATTATTAACTATAAGAACACTATAAAGAAGGACTCTCAAATAGTCTCTACATATATAGTATACTAGGTAGCCTTTTATAACTATTTAGGCCTCTATAGTCTGAAACTTTTTAAGATATTGAAAAATAACTTTAAGAAGTAACCTATTAAAACTTAGTAACTAGCTAGTTTCTATATTAACCACTAGTTTAGAGACCACCCTATTGCCTACAGTATTAAAATTAATATAAGTGGTAACTGCATTTATATAGTTTTATACTAACTTACCCAGTAAGAGGAGTTTATTCCATAAACCTATAGAGAGATTAATAATATTGACAAACGGTATAGCCTCTTTAGAACTAAGCTCAAGAAGCATCCTAAGTAACTTAATAACCTTATAATAATAGAATTAGACTTCATACTACTTCTCCGCAATATCTAACTAAAAATTAAAAATACTATACTAATAATACTGTCACTATAAGTAGTTAAAGAGAAACACAGTCCTATTTACCTATCTTAAAGTCTCTCTAATATTAAGAGAACCACCAAAACTATAACCAAAATTAACCTAGGTATTAAGAATATCCCCTAAATATTACTATTACTACCTCTTTTAATAATATATACGCTAAATATACTATAAACGTTATAAAATTATATGGTAAAAGTATAAAAGATAGTAGAAGCTTCTATAATATCCTTAAGTTAAAAATCTATATTTTTTATAATTACTATTTTAAGTTTAGTATCCTATAGTATAGATAGGTAGAATCTTTCTCAATTATACTTAAAGGTAATATTCTTAAGTTTTACTTTAATTACTTAAGTAACATAAATATTAATCTTATATTTAACTAAATAGTCTAATAGATTAAAGACTACTTTAAGAATAATAAGAATTAATAGTTTTATCTCTCTAACTGGTTAAATACTATCTTTTAAAATATTATTACTAAGAATCCTAATAAAAATAAAAGAGAAGTTTTTAAACTTCTAATCTTAAAGCTTATATATATCTAAAAGCTTTCCCTACTAAAATCTAAATAGATAATATTCTCTACCTCCAGCTTATAAATATATACTATAGTATACTAAAATATTAGTTAGCTTTTATTAGCCTTATAGTAACCTTCCAGAATTTCTATAACTAATTAATATTTACTATTAGTAATACCTTATTAATCTAAAAGGTATTTAATTACTTTTGCTTTATATCTGTAGTGGTATTTAAACTCTTCACTCTATATATAGTTCTAACTGTAAAATTTACTTAGTAATAGTATTTATACTAACAATAGCTTATAACTAGTTTAAATAGTAATACAATTACCTATTATTATAGATAATTATACTCCCAGTTGTAATATTTAACCCTATAGTGGAGGAAGACCTTATAGTAATAACCTATATAGTAAGAGCCTTAGTGAGGCTAGAGCTTAATATATATAGCTGAAAGTAACTACTAAGGTTATAGGATTAAGAATCTTTATAAACCTCTTAAAGATAGAATAAAATAGAGGGCTGAAAGCTAAATATTCTATAATCTATTACTCTTCTATATCTATATCTTTATAATAAAACTGAAATTCCCCTTAAATTTATATAGCTATCTGTAACTAGAGGAATATAATAGTAGGAACTATATATTCTATTATAACCCTTATAACTAGAAGTATTAATATCTCTTAGAGAGCCTAAGTAATATTATAAATATTAATATTAATAGATAGACTCTGGAAATTCAGAAGAAAATTATCTAGTTATCCTATAATATACTATATTAAGCTAATAATTTCGGAGACTAGTTATTAATTAGATAGTATCTTAATATTAATATATTATATTAGTTACTAGATATCTTAGAGTATTATAATATTATAATTAATAAGGTTTTAGATATTATATAACTACAGTAAATATGTTTATATCTGTATTATTATTATTTATATATTAGCTATATTTAATCTATTTAATATATTAAGATTGTATACTAATAAGAGTAGACTGAATCCTACTATACTTATATAGAGATTATAAGTTAGCTTATATTAATAGCGGAAAACTTTCATTTTAGTGGCGGAAAACTTTTATATTAGGGGCGTGAAACTTCATCTGGGGGGTGAGGATATTAAGGTTGCGGATATGGAGGTTATAATAAATATTAAAGTAGCTATAGTTAGCAGTAATTAAATCTCTTAAGATATTTAAATTATATATAGTGTGAGAGTGTAAGAGCGTGAGGAGAGGGTGTGAGGTTAACGTAGAAGGAGTTATCAGTTATTTATTATTGAAAAAGTTAATATAGAGTAGGTATGCTAGCTGCTGTAGCTGCGAGGGATTTAGCTTCAGATTAACTTAGGGCTAGCTATAGCAGTTAGCAGGGGGGTGGGAAGACTAAAGTTATACTTTAGGGGCTAATATATCTACTAATAGTTATAATATAGAGCAAGCTATCAGTGTCAGATTGAGAGAGACGTACCTCTGGTACGTACCTCACGGAATCTCGTTTATACGCTCCCGAGAGGTATATAGTATATCCATAGTCTCATACGCCATTTTTGGTCCTGAGAATATAATATAATTAATTTAATAATTAAGAGTCTTATACGCTCTAGGTAGACTGTGGGTCTGAATCCCACTTCTGTAGGAAGTGAAAATAGATATAGAGATACTCTATAACGCCGTAGAGATACTCTATATATAAGTATAAGTCTACTAGCTAGAATAGAATAAGTCTGACTCTAGCAGCCTTGAGGGGGCATATTAGATTGGGTACTTAAGCTTACAAACAGTTATATCAGTAATATATATTATATAGGCTTATATCCTTTTAGCTATATAATTAATTTGACAATCAGCCTCTCTTAATCTAAAAAGTATAATATATATAAGATAATAGAAATAACTGCTAAAAAGTAGCTAAAGATTAATTTTAGACTAACTATATATATAACTTACTTTAAGGTAATTCTTAAAATTATAGCTTTCCCTCTATATATATATAACCTTATATTTTAGATAGCTATTATTTACCCCTAATAACTATATACAGTTATATTAATTAAAAATACTATATATATAGTAAATCTAGTTATAAGTCTATAAGATATACTTTTAAGAAGAAGTATACCTAATGTAATAAATTTAAGTTAACTACTAACCTTAAAATATACTTTATAGTAATATACTAAATCTTCCTTATAAGCTACAGAAATATTAATAACCTTAATAATCATAACCTTAAAGCTTCACTAAAGGTTAATATAAATAAAGATATTATTATATAATATCAAATAGATATTGACTTTAAGGAGAGTTACTTTATAGAATCTGCCCCAGAGATATTCTTTATATTATTTTACAGTAAGAAGCTTATTACTCTAAATAAAGGTAAAATTAGTAAAAGTCTCTAAAATTAGGTAGCAGGTTATATTCTTACTAAAAAGACTACCATTAATAGCAAACGTATAGATAATATTACTATCTCTATAAATACCTTTATACTTAAAAGCTATTACTTCAATATTATATTTTAAAATATTCTATTTAACTTAGATATTACTAACTCCTTAACTATTAGGTACTTTCAGTTTACTATATTAAAGTAGTTAATTTTGTTCTCTATTATTCTTACGCCTCTATAAGGTAAATTAGTTATAATATACTTTAGAGAAGCTACCCCTATTATCATACCTAAAATAGTAAATATATTTACACCACTTGATATTATTATTTTTTATATAGTTTCTTATAATATATTCTTCCTCCTCTATCTTATAGATATAAATTACTTTAGTATTATATTTAATAATATTTATAATAAGCTTTACTCAAGTAAAAAGATTATACTTATTATTTAAATATAATAGTATCTATAGATACTTCTTAATAAGAAGAAAAGAATTATATCTATATATTTTATAGAGATAGAGATATAGAGATTTTACTGCTATTTTAGATATTAAGCTATAGTATACCTCTATAATATTCTTACTAAAGTGAAATATTTAGTTAAATAGTATACTCTTAAGGCTTTTAAGAGATACTAATACTACTGCTAAATATATAATATGGCTTCCCTATACTTCCAATTTACTATTTAGAGTAATATTAACTTTAACTTTAAAATTAATATTGATATTATCTATATCAATAACTATAATATACTTTATATTTTTAATATAGCTACAGTATTTAATATTATTTTATCTACTAGTAAAAGTAATATAGAAGACCTTTAAGGTATATTAGATTAATATATACTAAAATCCTTCTAATTATATTATTACTAATATAGATATAATCTTTTAATTAAAAGATTTTAGATTAAAAGTACAAACTATAGAATTAATAGTTTATATTATACTTATTAAGGTATATAATAATATTAGTAAAGTTAAGTATTACTATATACTATTCTGCTATATATATAAGATTTACTATATAAAGCTTCCTACTGCTATATGAGAGGTATTCCTTCAGGTAGTATATAAGGTAATTAATAATATTACTAGTCTAAATAGCTTTATACTCACTTTACTTATTTTTAGAGTATATTTATACTTTATGGAAGATTTAGTTTTCTCTTTAGATATTATTACCTAAGCTTAAGCTATATATAAGATTATAGAGAAAGTTTACCATAAGTATACTAAATACACTATTAATATTACTTTAGCAAAATATTATAGCCTTAATATCTTTTATATAATAGCTTTTTTACTTTAGATTCTTATATATATATTGTAAGAGAAAAAAGGCTAGTAAAAGCTATATTTTCTTACTACTATCTATAGTAAAACTTATATTCTTAAGCTACCTTATAGCTTTTAAGAGTTTTAATTAATAGCTATAAAGTTTTATTTTAAAAGTAATAAGTAAAAGAATAATAATAATATAGCTATAATTATAACTTTTTAGAAGCTAGTATTTATAGCTTTATATACTAACTTTTAGTTAAACTAAAAATCTCTAAGTAACCTAATAGTAAATAGAAGTTCTTAATTCTATATAGCTACTTTAATTTTATTTATAATTATTGTTGTGTGAAGGGCTGGATCTGGGTTTATTTAACTGGAAGGTGGTGTAAATACTGTTTGTTTAGAACTAAGGAGTAAAAGAGAAGTTTTCATAAGTGTATAAAAAAGTCTGTATATATAATGCTATATGGGGCTTACTGGGGTCCCACCCGAGCGAGGGGGTTAATTTCGGATGCTTAGGTATAGCTCTAGCTGGATATCTAAGTATAGTCTGTAATATTACCTCCCTCCTCTCTGGCTACTGCCTGGCTAGAAGCTGTAAGTTAGGTCTCTATTATTATCTATAATTAGCTTATATATTACTTTATATTGCTCTAGGGTTACTATATCTGTAATAATATCAATAAACTCTTACGTAGAATTTATATATCCTTTCTATTTAATAAAAGCCTCTTATTAGTATCTTCTCTCCACTCAGTATATCCTTACAGTAAGAATATTTTTAACTAGTTATTTAACCTCCCTATTATTATCTACTAGTAGTAGTAGCTAGCTATTAACTATAATTTACCTGAGTAGCGGATCAGTAGCAGCTTTCTAGAGTAAATCTATATAGAACTATAAGTAAATAGACTCTAGAGTATCTAGCTTTATAATATATAGTAAGAGGATCTTTACTACTATATATTTATAATATAGTTAGGCTAGCTTTCAGTTTTGTTTTAGTAACTTATAGTTAGATATATTTAACTATATCTTATTACTAACTTAATATTAATTTGCAGGAGACTGGGTTTTATTTACTTAAGTTTCTAATTTCTACTGAGTAGTAGCTATCTCTATATAGATATATATTATTACTAACTATATTCTCTTAACTAGCTAGTAGGTTATAACTTTATTACTATTAGGTAGTTCTATATACTCCTTAGTGACTAGGATAAAGTTAATATAATATCTATAATCTATAAAGAAAGATATAGTCTCTATTATATTATACTACTAGTTACAGAGGGCTAACTATATAATAGGTAGTAAGTTACTTTAGTTATTTTGGGACTAGTAGGTAAATACTTTTAAAATTGCTTAGATCTCCTAGTTATACTATTCTGTAATTCTATTAGTCTATAGATAGTAACTAATACTTAATAGGTATATAATATCTATTAATTTATAAACTTTCTTCTAGAAGTAACTTACTTAGTTAGATCTTTTATTACTTATAATAAAGTATAATATTCTATAGAATTTATAGTAGTAACTAAAGAACTATTAGGTATATACTTCTGCTTCTATTATATCTATCTCTTCTAATATAGAGGCTTTATCTAGTTAATTAATAATAACTTAGAGGTAATAGCTATTTAATCTTTTTGTGGGGAGTAAGTTAGTAATAAAGTCTATTAATAGATTAGAGTGTAACTAGTTCGATATTAGTAGGGATTTTAGGAATTCCTTCTTAGTCTGCCTCTAGATATAAATATCTCTATATATATTATAGTTATATATAAATTAGTAGACGCTCTGTGACTATTTAGGCTAGTAGAATTATTAGCTTATAATCTTTAGTATATTATTATATCCTAAGTAGTCTATAGGAGAGGAGTTATATAATTTCTATATTAGCTTAATTCTAAGTTTATTAAGAAGATTATTACTTTCTTTACTATTTAGTATTTAAAGCTTCTCTCTGAAGGTAAGTTATCTTAGTATATTAATAGTATACTTAGTAATCTGGATTTTAATATGGAAGTTAGGGGGAAAGTTATACTCTCTCTACTAAACTATTATAAAGATCTATTAGTATAAGGAGTCTCTCTTAGTAGTATAGTTTTATATTTCTTATAGGTTTAAGTTTCCTTTAAAAATCTGGATACTAATAATATTTATATATTCTACCTGAGGCTCCATAGGGATAATAGTATTTAGAATAATCTATATTATTTATCTCTATTACTTTTCGTTATTCTACTCTTTAGGGGTATTCTATTCCCTCTGGGAGAGAATATTAGAAGTTACTATCTGAATATCTAATTGGTATTTAAGGTAAAAATTATATTAAGATAACTTCTCTACCTATTAGTTCTATCTCTCTATAAGTTATTATTTCTTTATAAAATACTTAAGGTTCTTATAGTTAGTAAGGATTCTAAACTTTTTAGTATTTTATAGCTTTATTCTCTATATTTATAAATATTCTAGTATTATAAGGAGTTTCTTATTATGGATTAGGTAATTAAACTCTATGGGGGTTAAATGTTAGGAGTGGAAGATTACTAAATATCTTATTTTAACTTTATTAGCTTAAGTTAATATATTTCCTAGAGTATATTCTGAATAATTTATCTTTATTATTATTAGAGCGTTAGGGTTAAATATCTGTAGGATTAGTTTTATAGTGAAAAGTTATTTTAGTGTAAGGAAGATTTCCTGCTACTTTAGTTTTTAGTTGAAGGGAACTAACTTCTGAGTTAGGTAGTTTAAGAACTTTATAATAATATTATACTGAGATATAAAAACCTTATAGTAGTTTGTAAACTTAAGGAAACTGTAGATATTTTTTAGTAAGCTAAGGGAGAGCTAGTTAGTAATAGTTTCTAACTTCTTAAGATTATAAGAGAGGCTCTTTCTAGCTATTATAATATACTTAATATACTTAATTATAGTGACTGAGAATTTATATTTCTTAGGATCTAACTTAAAGTTTATATTAGTAAGGTAATTAAGTATCTAGTAGATTTTCTCCTTATATTCCTTTTATAAGTTACTAATATAAATAAGGATATTATTAATATATACTATAATAAAATTATCTAGAAACTATTATAGGTAGCTATTAATATACTATGAAAATATAGTAGGAGTATTAGTAAGTCTGAAGGGGTATACTATCTATTTAAAGAGGCTATAATATATCTGAAAAGCTGTTTTCTCCTGATCTATTTTATTAATTCTAATCTTATAGAATATAGTAATAATATTAAGCTTAGTATACTAGTGGGTAATAGTAACTCTCTGGAGGGTTTCTGATATTAGAGGGAGGGAGTAATAGTCTTTCTTTATAATTATATTAAGAACTTTATAATTTATACAGAAATATATTCTTCTGTTTAGTTTTCTTATAAAGAGGATTAGGATATTAGTAGAGAAGCTACTTATTTTAATAAATCTCTTATTAAGTAAATCCTTTAGGGTCTTCTTAAATATTAGAAGTTCCTCTTGTGATATACTATAGAGAGGTCCCTATAGGAGGTCTGGTTTCTATTTCTTATTATTAGAGATTAATAGAATATAGTAGTCTATCTCTAGTTAGCTGGAGGGTAGTTAATATACTGAATTTAGATAGAAAAGATCTGGAAATTCTTTTAAGATATTTGTAGGGATATATATTTTTTAGGTTTATTTCTGCTTTTAAAGCTAATACTTTCTTAATATCTGCTAGACTAATAGATATAACCTGGTAGGAGCTTAATGCCTCACTAATATATTATATAGTATACTAATAGATAAATATAAATAAATTAGTACTAAGTAGCTAAGCTGACTGGATCTCTTTAAACTATATTAGCTTATCCTAATATTTTAGGTATATTATTATACTACCCTTTCTATATATTATCTATTAAGCTTCAGTATTATAAATAATATAATTATTTTCTATTTATAGCTACTTAAGATATAAGAGTAACTGTAGGTTTTTTATGATATAGATATAGATTTTCTATATATAGTTACTAACTTCTAAAGTTAAGATAGTTACCTCCTAGGTATCACTAAGTAATAATTTAGTAGTATATTTCTTTATCTATCTTTTTAACTTATTAATTAGTAGGAGGTAAAGTATTTTTATAAGGAAGATATTAATAATAATATAGATATTATAGTCTGTATTAATAAGTATATTAATAGAGTAACTTCTATTAATTCTAGTCTGAATAATAGCTAACTATTAGTTACTTACTTATTCCTTTTTCAATTACTTCCTCTATTTTATTACTTCTACTTTAGTTAGCTTTAGAGTTTAACTTTACTCTGGAGTTACTCTTTTCCTGAATCCTTATTATTATTAAGTGGAGTAATATTATCCTCCTAGTTATCTCTAGTATAATCTAAAGTAGCTATAGCTTTTATAACTTTCATACTGGTTTTCTTATACTTTTAGGCTCTATAGTTTCTGCAGATATAGTTTTTCTTATTATATTTAAAATATTAGTAAGTATCCTAGTGGTCTTTAGAGTATTTCTTAGGGGTAGAGGAGGAACTACTAAAGTTTTAATATTATTATTATTTCTTAACTACCTTAGTTATTATAATATTACCTTCTATATTATAGGTAGTAGGTCTCTAGTGAGGCAGCTAGTAGTATACTAATATCATCTTTATATATTTAAGTTTCTAAGCTATATTTTAAACTTTAGATAACTAAAATCTATACTCTATAGGAAAGTTAACTATAATAAGTAACTTCTTAAAGTGGGGAAGTAAGGTAACTTCTAGTAGGGAGATTTAGACTATATTTAGTTATATATATCCTCTAATATTAGCTAGAGTTTTTTTAAATTAAAGCAGAAAGGTAGTTAAGTATTTATTTTCCTTCTGTCTGAAGCTCTATAGCTAGATAATAATATAAAGCTAACTATTAGGATCTAGATAAGTTCTATCTAAGTAACTTATAAAATTATTTAGATTATAGGAGTTCTCTAGCTTTCCTACTATATAGAAAGTTTTAACTACCTACTGATGACTAGAGTCTAAATAGAAGTAAATTAGATACTAATATTCCTAATTACTATTAAAGAAGTAGTAGTTAATCTTAAGTTTAATTTTTATCTATTAAGTTTATATTTAATATTCCTTCTACTTACCTGAAAACTTTAGAAGTAGGGGAAGAAGCTTCCTCTACTAGTTAGCTACTAGTGGGAGTATAGTAGTATTATTAACCCTAAAAGCTATTATCCTAATAGATATTATTCTGGGGGTTACTAGAGTATCCTAATGTAAGCTAGAAGTATCTATTATAGTAGCTACCTGGAAGTTACTACCTATTATAGTATCTTATTTTACTAACTTATATAAAAGCTTATTAATCCTCTAGTAGAGAGAGCTTAAGATATACTGTAACTACTACTGAAGTAGTTTACTTATAAGGTTACTATGTGTAGGAGTATCCTGGGGGACTCTAATACTCTCTATTATTCTTTATATTAGTTACCTATTATATAGTATTATATTCTAGAAGCTATACTTAACTAGATTATATACTTAACTAGTGGGAAGCTACATTCTACTTAGTATTATCTATATAGTAAATAAAACTAAGTTCTAAATATATAAAGAGCTGGACTTAGGCTTATTTAACCGGAAAGTAGCGTAAATACTATTTATTTAGAACTAAGGAGTAAAAGAGAAGCTTTCACGAGTGCGTGGAAAAGTCTGCATATATAATGCTATATGGGGCCCACTGGGGCCCCACCCGAGCGAGGGGGTTAGCTTCGGATGCCTAGGCATAGCCCTGGCTGGATATCCGGGTATAGCCTGTAACACGTTGAAACTCTAAATATATAGCTAATATTTTATATTACCTCTATCTGAAAAGATAATAGTATTCTCCCTCCTTAAGTTTAGTAATTTACTATTTCAACCTTAAATACCTTAGATTTAACTAGAAACTCTAAGTTTTATAATATACTAATATATAGTTAGCTTACTACCTATAAAGGTTAACTAAGAAGCTTATTTTATAGTATACTTTATGGTTAAAAAGTATTTAGATTGAGTATTCTTACTTACTCTCTATATAAAAAATATAATTATAATATCTAGCTTACTATTTAAAACCTTAATTAAAAAGGAAGTTAGAAGTATTATTAATAATAGTACTATAAAAGTTATTTAATATAATTCTATCCTACATAAAAACTATAAATACTTTAAGTCTTATATTATTGATAAAATTAAAAATACAAATATTAATAAAATATATAAGAAGTTAAAACTTATAATCTGAAACTTTAGAAACTATAGTAAATTTAAAATCTTTATATAATTACTAATAATTTAGCAAAGCAGATAATAGTTAATTTCAGCTATAATTTTAGTTTTCCTTAAGTATAAAAATATAACAATATAGCTTTATAATATTACTTAAGCTTGCACTTAAGCTAAAATAAAGCTTATAAGGTATATTATAGCTAAATTACCTTTATATCTTGAAAGGTAATACCCTCCAGACCTTATAATAATTATTATTAAGTTACTCTATAGCCGTACTAAAGCTGAAATCTACTAATAAGTAACTTACTTAATATACTATAAAAACTAGTTATAAAAAGAGAATTTAATATATAATTTATACCTCCTTATCTTATATACTTAAAATAATACCTTCAATCTTATTAATATATAAACTAATAATATCCTCAGTCTCTCTAATATAATATTCTCTTACTAAAAGAATAAGAAGCTTAAAAAAGCTATATTTAAGATAAAGTTTAAAATTAACTTTTAGAGACTATATTCCTTATATTTAATAGAGGTATTCTATTACTTTATAGTAATTACCTTTATCTATACTAAAAGTATTAAAAGCAAAAGCTAGTCCTTATCAATATATATACTGCATCCAAGATACTTAAGAAAGTATATATTAAATAATATATATAAAGTATATACCTTACCTTTATATATTAGCTGGAGGTTCTATTTAACCTCTTGCACGCAGTATAAGAATAATAACCTTTAAGTAATAATGTCGCTATACTTTATAAATAACTTAAATAGTAAATAAAATATCTTAACTAAGATCTTAACTTTATACTACTTAATCTCTCCAAAGTATATCTTGATATCTATATTCATAGCTTTTTTACTAATAATATTAACCTCTTCTTTTAATTAGAATTTATAATAATTTTAAACTAAGAGACTATAACTGGTAATAGCTAGTTTAACTTTTATAGTAACTTGATATACTACTTATCTACTAAAAGTAAGAAAGTTACTAGAAATATACTTACCTTAAAGATCTATATTATAATAGCTGGTGTAAACTTTACCTATATTATAGCTATATTATTTAAGAAGATTATTAAGTACTAAAAGCTTCTTTAAATTCCAACTATTATGTATACTAATTTATACATACTTTATAAATACCTCATAAAACTTAGTATTACTAAAGAGAAGTAT
Organism: Colletotrichum lindemuthianum; assembly: GCA_001693025.2. Classification (NCBI taxonomy): domain Eukaryota; kingdom Fungi; phylum Ascomycota; class Sordariomycetes; order Glomerellales; family Glomerellaceae; genus Colletotrichum; species Colletotrichum lindemuthianum. Next base: position 72,854 of record MASP02000278.1, on the reverse strand, counting down.
TTAATAATTAATATTATAATATTATAGTAGTTATATAAGCACTATAAGCTCCATAAGGTGCGGTAAATTAACGGAGATAATAATATTACTAATACCGTTATAAAGAGTACTTCAAACTATACCCTCAAGAGATTTATCAATTTAAACTATATAACTATTCGAATAGAGTGATAAGTAACTTAAGTAAAGTAGATAAATAAATATTCAGATATTATTCAGGCAAAAGGATATAAATCGCAAAAGGCACTATTTTTCAAATAAATAGATAGATATTAAAATATATAATAAAAAGAAAAGTTACTAATATTAGTTATACTATACTGTAGGTATATAGTAACTATACGTAATACTATATATATAGCAGTATACCCTCTATAATCCACTAGCTATAGATATCCAGCATCCGGCGCCAGCTATAGCTAAATAGTATAGCAATTAGTAAGTAATTGCCACGCTATAGATCTAGAGCCTTACGTAGCGCCACACGCTACATAATGTAGTAATAATAATAACAATTAACCAGAATACAGTTTACACCCATACAACAAAATCACATACAGTATATAATAACCCTAACGATGAAACCAATAATAAGATAATAAGAATAATAATAGTTTACTAAAATATCAGTTTGTATCTATATAATAAAATTATTTATAGTATTTAATTACCCTAATAATTGATCTAATACTAATTAGTAGTTAACCTAACTATTATATTATTATACTTTAGATCAGTAAAGTCTTTTATACCAGAAGAAGTAAATTATAAACTTCTATACCTAAGGTTTATATAAGGTGAAAGATTATAGGATTTATTACTTAGATACCTTAGACTCTTTTTACCCTAGGATCTTACCAGAAATATCTAAATTACATACTAACCCCTTATAGAGGCTATTATCAAGAAGTTAATTATATATTCTTACTTTCGTTTAAAATAAGGTATTTTCTGCAGTATTATTCAAAAGTTAACTATATACCTAAAATAGCTACTTACTGGAGTATATATAGTAAATATAATAATTCTCTTTAAGCTATTACTAAATCTTTTAATACTATAGATCTATAATATCTTTAGTTTTAACCTCTTAAGAAACCTATATAGCCTCTTGAAAATTCTTTACTTTACCTCTCTCTATATAGATCCAGCTAACTTAATAATTCTCCCTTATTCTATATTCCTCTTACCTTTATAATAATATTTAAATTAATTCCTATAGGTAAGATACCTGCCTCAGGTATCCCCATAATTATAATAATAGTATTCTTAGGTATTTCTATATTTATAAAGCTTTGTTAATATCTTAATTTAGTATATTTTAGCTAAATCCTCAATATTAACTATAAGATTATTATAGAGGATAATTTCCTAAAGGTTTCTATCTATTAAGTATATTAAGTAGCCTTCTATACCCATATGGAACTTTATAACCTCAAGCTTCTTTAAATATTTTAAGGTCATTTTAAGAAGTAGCTTATAATAACGTGGTAACTTATAAGTATATATATAGTTTACTATTTTAGAGATTACCTTATAGTATATAATATTAAAGTGGAAATAAATAGTAATTAAGTTTTTATAGTTATTTACTAATTAACCTAATAAGAAGAAATCACCTTATAAATTTATAATAGGATTACTAATTCTTCAAAATATTATATTATCCTTAAAAGTAACCTTAAGAAGTATCCTAAGTAGGTTAATAACCTTATACTGGAGAAGTTAGATTTTATACTATTTCTCTGTAATATCTAACTAAAAACTGAAAATATTACGCCAGTAATAATCTTGCTATAAGTAGTTAATGAAAGATAATTACTACCAAACTGGCTAGCTTATATATATATATATATATATGTATAGGTGAAAAACCTTTATTATAATTCTTAGTTTTGCTAGCTTTATATTTAACTATCTTGAAGATTCTCTAATATTAAGCGAAATATTAAGATTATAGCTGAAACTAAATTAGATATTAAGAATACCCCCTATATATTATTATTACTATCTCTTTTAATAATATATTAACTGAGTATATAATAAACTTCATAAAATTATATAATAAAAGTATAAAGTATAATAGAGGCCTCTATAATATCCTTAAGTTGAAAATTTATACTTTCCATAATTACTACTTTACGTTTAGTATTTTATAATATATATAGGTAAGGCTTATTCTAGTTATACTTAAAAATAATATTCTTAAGTTTTACTTTAACTACCTAAGTAATTCAAATATTAACCTTACGTTTAACTAAATAGTTTAATAGATTAAGAATTACTCTAAGAATAATAAGAATTAATAGCTTTACCTTTCTAACTGACAAAATATTATCTTTCAAAACATTATTCCTAAGAATCCTAATAAGAGTAAGAAAAAGGCCCTTAAACTTCTAATTTTAAAACTTATATATATCTAAAAAGCCTTCCCTACTAAAGTCTAAATAGATATTATCCTCCACCTCCAGCTTATAAGTATATACTATAGTATATTGGAATAGTAATTAGGTTTCTTTAGTTTTATAGTAATCTTTTTAAAGTTTTTATAATTAGTTATAATTTACTATTAGTAATATCTTATTAATTTAAAAAGTATAATATATATAAAATAATAGAGATAACTACTAGTGGGTAGCTGGAAATTAATTTTATATTAACTATATATATAACTTACCTTAGGGTAATTTTTAAGATTATAATTATACTTTTATATATATATAGCCTTATATTTCAGGTAAGTATTATCTACCTTTAATATCTATATATAACTATATTAATTAAAAATACTATATATATAGTAAACTTAATCATTAGTTTATAAGGTATATTCTTAAGGAAAGGTATACTTAATTTAATTAATATAAGTTACCTATTAACCTTAAGGTATATTTAGTAATAATATACTAAACCTTTCTTATAAGCTATAAAGATATTAATAACCTTAATAATAATAGTCTTAAGATTCTACTAGAGGTTAATATTAGTAAAAATATTATTATATAATATTAAATAAATATTAAGTTTAAGAAGAATAACTTTATAGAATCTACCCCAAAGATATTTTTTATATTACTTAATAGTAAGAAACCTATTATTCTAAATAAAGGTAAAATTACCAGAATTCTCTAAGATTAAGTAATAGTTTATATTCTTACTAAAAGTATTACTATTAGTAGCAAACTCATAGAGAATATTACTATTTCTACATTTATCTTTATATTTGAAAGCTGCTACTTAAATATTATATTTTAAGATATTCTATTTAATTTGGATACTATTAGCTTCTTAATAACTAGATACTTTCAGTTTACTATATTAAAGTAGTTAGTTATTTCCTCTATTATCCTTACGCCTCTATAAGGTAAACTAATTATAATATATTTTAGAGAAACTACCTTTATTATAATAGTTAGAATAGTTAATATACTTATACTATTTAGTATTATTATACTTTATATAGTTTCTTATAATATATTCTTCCTTCTCTATCTTATAAATATAGATTACTTTAGTATTATATTTAATAATATTTATAATAAGCTTCGGTAGAGTAAACGAATTATACTTATTATTTGCAAATTGTTACAGGCTAGCCCCATACGGAACACCCTACTTAAATACAGCTAGACAACAAGTAGACGACTTATGATTACATACCTTTTGATAGTAGCTTAATTAGTAGTACTGTTCGTGTCAGATTGGGTACTTAAGCCTACGAACAGTTACATCAGTAATATATATTGTGTGGGCCTATATCCTTTTAGCTGTATAGTCAATTTGATAATTAAGAGTCTTATACGCTCTAGGTAGGCTATAGGTTCGAATCCTACTTCTGTAGGAAGTGAAAACAGATATAGAGATACTCCGTAATGCCGTAGAGATACTCTATATATAGATATAAGTCTACTAGCTAGAACAGAATAGGCCTGACTCTAGCAGCCCTGAGGGGGCGTATTAGATTAGGTACTTAAGCCTATAAATAGTTACATTAGTAATATATATTATGTGGGCCTATATCCTTTTGGCTGTATAGTCAATTTGATAGTTCGTATATTCATATATATATCGAATTAATTATATTATATTCTCAGGACTAAAAAATAGCGTACGAGATTATAGATATACTATATACCTCTTGGGAGTATATAAATGAGATTCCGTGAGGTATATACTAGAGGTTGTCTCTCTTAATCTAATATACCCCTCCAGGGAGCGATTTCTAAAGCTTCTCCCTGCCAGTATATACTTTATAAATAGACTTAAAAATAAATCCTTTTATTTAAAACTCCTTTGAGATCGCTATAAATACTCTCTATATTATTTTACGATTTCTTAAATAATAATTATAGGTTATATAAGTAAGATATTAATTAGTTAGAAGAGAGCTAATTTTATTTCTTAAGTTTAGTTTCTTATTAGCTGAGATATTTTAAGTTTCAGTATAAATTATTAAATTTATTATATAGCTATATAGTTTATTTTTCTTCTCTTTTTCAGTCCTGATTTCTATTAAATAGTATATAATTTTCTGAATAGGATCTTTTTACTATTATATTACTAATTTTATATAGAGATTTTAAAATATCTTTTTCTACTTATAATAACTTTCCTGAAGAGATTTCTACTTCTCTCTATATATTTCTTACTAATACTGAGTATATTAAGGAAGTAATTAATAGCGTAACTGAGATTACTATTAGTAAGGTTATTAGTAATAAGATTACTGCTTATAATAAAGAGCATTCTAATTATAAGGAGGTTAAGGAGAATACTTCCTACTATTTTAAGTGTCTAGTAAAATATTTTATATCTACTTCTAAATTCTCTATATTTACAGTTAAGAAGCTAAAGAGAGCTACTACCTCTAAAGGCTTTCCTGCTATAAAAGCTATTAAGGTGACTCTAATTTTATTAAGTTATAAATATAAATATATTAGTAAGGATAATGAGGATAAGTTTTATAATTCTTATTTTAGTTACTTCTCTTTTTTTACTGAGGGCTGGAGCTAATTTAGTATCTATTACTAAAGTCTCTATTATTACTATAAATACTGTATATTTAGTAGTGTTTATGAGTTAGGTATAGAAGTAACTATTTGCCTCTATACTAAGTTCCTTACTATATATAATAATAAGATAGTTAACTTATAGTAAATATCTCTTTCTGAGGTTTCTAATTTAATTTCTAACTTATATACTTTCAGATTAGGAATACTTAATATTAAGAGTTTTATAATATTATTACTACTACTTATAATAATTATTATATTTCTACTTTTACTACTAAGAGTAACTTTACTTTTTACGTTATTTCTATAGTATCTGTAATTCTTATAGTTTCTATTACTACTATTTTATTTCTTATAAACCTTTTTATTAGTAATATTAGTAGTATTAGTTTTCTTCCTTTAGCTAAAAGCTTAATTACTAACTTGTATCATTTACTTAAGTTTTATTTTTCTGTTATACTGAATAGCTATATTCTTAATATTCTTTTTAAATTTCTTCTTAATATATATAAGTAGGTAGCTTATTATAGTAATCCCTCAGGATAATAATATAGTTTCTAGTTTTCTTATTTTAGGTTTCAGTTTTGGAGGATTTATTTTTACTTATAGGTTTTTTATTCTAGATATTTTTTTATTTGTAAGTTTTAGCTCTGAATTGAGGAATGTTTTGTTTTTTTGTGTTCTCAGTTTATTTAATTATAGATTTATAAGGTTTCTGATTAAGTTATATTCTATACTGATTCTGACTGAGAGAGCTTAAGCTATATTTTCTTATTCTTCTTAAAGTTACTAGTATAGTTTTACTTAAGGAGGTTCTTTTAGTAATATAAATTAAGTTACTTTTGCAATTTCTTAAATTATTATTTAGGTAGTATTTTTGTTAGACTGTCTACTATAAGTTATACTGAGGGAGTGTAAGTAACTAATAATCTCTTTTTAGAGATATTTTAATAAAGTTAGTAGTTATAAATATTTATATATTTCAGATAAGTTTAAAGTTTTATTAGTTTCTTTATTATTAGGTTTATTATTTGGAGGTTATTATATTTAATCTGAATTGTTATTAGTATATTTTCAGAGATAGGGAATCTTATCACTCTTAAGTTTTCTGTAGGTAGTTAGAGTTATAATAAGGCTAGTAGATAATTTGTGAATAGTATCTCTTTAGCTACTGAGGAGAAGGAGAGTAATTCTGTTTCTATAGTTAATATAGTGACTGTAGATTACTTTATAACTTTCTAAGTAATACTGTCTCTAAAGAGTTTTATTATGAGGTTTTAAGAGCTTTTTCGATTTTGTGTGTTATCTCTGAAACTTACGTTAGAGGAGACTACTAGAGTGTTTTCTAAGCTTCTAGGTTCTATACTATACTTAAGGTATAGATATTAAGTCTTATAGATATAGTTAAGTACTTAATTTACTACTTTTTAATACTGAAGCTTTAGGTTTTAGCTAAAGTGGGTTAGTTAACTAGCTGTAAATATTAAATCTAGTTTTATTATTACTACTATATATAGTATAATACTAACTTTCCTTTGGTAGAGGTTAATTTCTTAATATAAAATCTTTCTATCGTATAGGAGGAATTCTGAGTATATTATTAAGAAGTAATCTTTCTCTTTAGGTTTGTAGCTTTCTAGTAGGAGTTTATAAGTCTTCTCTATATATATAGCTTGTGAGAGTTATAACTTTTAAGCTTCTTAATTATATAATATTTTCATATCTAGAAACTACTGTAAGTTTTCTCCTCCCTTAAAGTAGTATTATAATTAAAAACTTTTAATAGTCTCTCTTATAAGATTTTCATATATTTTTAGATATATTAAGATATAGTAATTAATATAGAAGAAGAATAGGATCTAGCTTTTTTATTAGTAGTAGTCTTCTCTAGAGATATAAGAAAACTATAAGTTTCTTAGGTTCTTTTTAAGATATTACTACTAAAAGATAGGTAATTAGTAGAGACTATATAATATCTTCTAAAGCTTTAGAATCTTCCCCTATCTTTTATATTCTAGAGGTATCTTTATATAGATCTCTTTATTAATATTTATATAGATAAAAATATTAACTATATTATACTGAAGAAGCTTGAGGTTAAACTATACTGTAATTACTATAAGTATCTAAAATAATATTCCCGCGAGTGTTACTATATAAGTGTTATATGTATCTTTTAGTTACTAGTCTCTTTATATTACTAGGTAAGTTTTTAACTTAAGTAGTTACTTATACTTATTAAGTTTATATATATAGACTTAGTAGTAACTGAGAATTATTTAACTTCTTATAGTTAGCTTATTAACTTTATTTTATAACTTTGAGATCTAGTAGCTTTATAGGTATATTTCCTCAGCCTCCCTGAAACTTTATACTAATAGGTGAAAGTTTTAAGAGCTTATATTCTTTTTAGTGTAGTTTAAATACTCTTCTCTACTTATAAGCTATTAGTAAGATATTAAGAAGAGAAGTAATTTTCACTAGTATATACCTTAAAGGCTTAAGGATTTTATATTATATAATAGTAGCTAGGATCTTCCTGAGGGTATATAAAGCTCCTCTTAGCTTTACTTTAAGTTTTTCAGACTGCTTAAGAGTAGTAAGTATCTCTATAAGTATTTTAGAAGCTTCTTGCGGATTTCCTTACTTACTTTATCTAGTAGTTTTTCTATTATATACTTTAAATTATCTACTTTATTAGGATCTTTAAGTTAGCTAAATTTTAAGTATCTACTAAATATAGTAATTAGTTTTATATAAGCTTTAAGATATTTATATATTTTATATTTTACTAGAAAAGTAGTTTAAAAAGGTATTTATAATATTATTCTTACTATTTCGAGATTATATTATATCTACCTCTCTATCTTATGCTAAGTAATAAATACCTCCTGGAGTGTTATTATGAAGCTTGCAGGTTCTGGGGAGGTTAGTAGTATTAGCTAGAGCTTAAATTTAGTCTTAGTGAAAAATAGTCTCTCTTGAGGATTTAGTTTATTTTAAGGATCTTAAGTATTAACTTACTTAATATTTAAAATAGTTAAGGAAAATTCTATATTTTTATCTATTTTTTCGTTAGTATTTTACTTTATAGTTATATTTTTTAATTATTTTATAAGTTTAGTAATCCTCTTTTGGATCTTTTTAAAATGTATTTGAGAGATTTCTAATATGAAGTCTTTTAGGTTACTATTAAAGAATTTCTATTATTAAAAATTATATTTCTTATTATAAAAACTTCCTTCTGAAGAGGATTCTAGATTCTAAAGAAGTTACTTAAAATGTAGCTAACTAGAAATCCTAAGAATACTTTTAGTATAAGCTTCTAGTGGTAATATTACTTAAGTTAAGCCTCTTAAGTTATTATATATACTTAATATCTATATACTTTTAAGTGGGAGAGGTCTAGAGTTATTATATATATATTTCTATTCTTCTAGAAATAATAATAAAATTATTTATATACTATTTTCTAACCTTAAGAGGCTGAGAGTATATAATTATAAATATATATAGTAGCTTTTAGGATTTCAAGCTATAGGATAGGAGGAAGAGATATTCTAATTACTATAAACTTTATATACTTTTTAATTACTACTACTATTCTCTCTACTTTACTATTTTAAGTTTGAATATTTAGTATAGAGGGTTTAAATTTAATATTTCTCTCTTGAATCCCTATCTGGATTATTTTATATTTCTAGATTTTATTATTCATCTTAATCTTTTGAATTAATATTTTATATATAAGTTTTAGGAAGTTAAGAAGCTTTCTAATTATTTTTAGAAACTTTCCTATCTTTTGTATATAAAGATAGAAGTTTTATATTAAGTTTATTATTTAATCTATAAAAACTATAATAGATATATAGTTTTTATAATCTTCTTTAAAGTTATAAAAATCTATTATAATTCTCTCTCTTAAGTTAGTATATTATATTACTTCCTTTTAAGTTTTTTATATTATTTAATATAACTTACTTTTTATATATATATTATAGTCTACTATATAGACTACTTATAAGGTTCTATTCACTCTAATATTTCTTATAATAGTTAATAAATAGCTTATTATTTTAGATTCTGAGTATTCTAACTTTAAATACTAAAGTTTTTAAGATTTAGTTATTAGCTATTTTTATAAGGATATAGTATATTTAAATAACTTATAAGGTTTAGGAGGTTTATCTTTAGGTAATAATATTTACTTTATAGATATCTAGAAAGATACTTTTTTAAGAGGATTATATTTTAGTATATATTACTTATTTATAATTGTAAGAGAGTAGAGGTAGCTTCTATCTGCTTTTTAAATATAGTTATTATTTAGATTCTAATTTTACTATAACTTACGTTTATAAACCTTTATAAGTAATATTAAGTTACTTATAAGGTTAGAATATAATATAATATTAAATAAATATAACTTTATAGAGTTTTAGGAGCTTTATACTTTTATCTCTATATTATTATAACTTTCTATAGTAATCTTCTAAATATTAGCTTAGAGGTAGTTATCTATCATAGCTTCTGAGAGTATTTGAAACTATTTAGTATTATTAAAAATATATATTATTAATTCTGAATTTAGAATTATAGATCTTATAAGGATATAGAGCTTATTTAAGATTATTAAGATTATAGTAGTTTTTCCGTGGGAGTATCTATATAGTTAGGATCTTAAAGTTAAGTTTATAATTTTCTTTATATATTTTATAAATTCTTTATTAAATTTTATCTTTCTGTTTATAATCTTCTGGATATTTAGATTAGGTTTCTAAGTGGGATATTTAAGTTACTTATTAATATAAAAGTATCTTAAGAAAGGATATTATAGTTAGTATATCTTATAGTTAGAACTTCCTTTTAACTTATAATCTTTATTATTATTAGATTCTTATTTATAGTATTTATCTGTATATTAATTAGAAGTTTTTCTATTTTATTAAATTTAGTTTCTATTTTAGCTTCTTAATATAGTAGGAGAATTCTCTTAAGTTTCTTTATTATTATTAGGAGTATCTATAAGGTTAAAAATCTTTTTTATAAATCTATTTTAAGTTAGGATAATTTCTAATTCTAGAAGAAAAAGCTAAATATAACTTATAATTTTAACTATTATTAGGATATTATTATAAATTCTAGGGGAAACTAAAACTAAGTATAAGAAAGTTTATAATTTAATATAGCTACCTCTAAATCCTTTAGTATATTCTAGAAACTAAATTGAAAGTTTATAAGAATTTAATATTTTTATATTAAGATATTTATAGATTATTTTCTTCTAGTAAGTAATTTATATTTCTATATTACTTCTTAAGTTTAATTTCTTTCTTATAAGTTTAGTAAGAATTACTATATATTCTATAATTACTTTTATCTATCCCTAATCTCACTATAGTTTATATAACTTTTAAGTTTAAATAGCTAGATATTAAGGTTTTTTCTAATATTATAAGAGTATTTTAAAAAATCAGGAGAGATAGTATCTCTAATATATTCTTATATTATCTATATTCTTTTTATTTTTTTATAATATATCTTTACCTAAAAAGTATATTTAGAGTATATTTTCTTATATAAAGTTATATTTCTAGTTAAGAGATATTTAAGGACTATAGCTTGCAGGATATTACTTTCTATATCTAAAATTATTATATTATCTCCCTCTTTAGAAGTTATAATTTAAGATAAATTTAAAATATATATAGAGTATCTAAATTTTAATAGGTAATTAGAAATCTTTAAAATTACTAATTTAGTAGTAAGCTATTTATATTTAATATTTAAGATATCTAAAACTATTTTATTATAAATTTTAAAGTTTATAAGATCTTAAAAATTATAAGAATAATATAGAGATTTAATTTAGTTAATCTAGAGGATCTAATCCTTAAAGTTACTTAGAATAATCTTTCCGGTAGAAAAAGATATTATTTCTTAAGTTCTTAAGAGATTTTAAATAGTTGTAAAATAGCTAGTATAGTATATAAGACTCTTAATTATTAAATTAATTATATTATATTCTCAGGACTAAAAAATAGCGTACGAGACTATAGATATACTATATACCTCTCGGGAGCGTATAAACGAGATTCCGTGAGGTATATACTAGAGGTACGTCTCTCTCAATCTGACAGCACGCATATAGGTACTAGAGGCCGAGATGCTATTGGCTGCAGCACTACGCCCCCCGGTCGGGGCCAGCCCTTCACATACAACAAGTTACCCCAATGGTCTAGGGTTCGATCTGTAGCTACGTATGGCGATTTACGTATGGATGTTCCCTGGCTAACAGCGACGCTGGGGGTATGTTACTTAAGCGCTCGGAAGCCCCTACCGTGAGGCCACAACAGGCAGGTAGCGCGGCGCGGCAGGAGCGGGAGAGGGGAGGTAGTATTACAGGCCAGCCCTATACGGAACACCCTACTTAAGTGCAGCCAGACAACAAGTGGACAACTTATTGTTACGTACCTTTTGATGAGGCCACGATGTATAGCTTAATTGGTAGTACTGTTCGTGTGCGCACGCCCGCGCATACGGGTACTGAAGGCTGAGACGTTATTAGCTGCAACGCTACGCCCCCCGGTCGGGGCCAGCCCTTCACACAAATAGAGGTATTTATAGATACTTCTTAATAAGGAGAGAATAATTACCTTTATATACCTTATAGAGATAGAAATATAGAGATTTTACCGCTATTTTAAATATCCAGCTATAGTATATCTTTATAATATTCTTAATAAGATAGAATATTCAGTTAAATAGTATACTCTTAAAGCTTTCAAGAGATACTACTATTACTACTAAAAATATAGTATAGCTTCCTTATAATTTTATTTTACTATTCAAGGTAATATTAACTTTAATTTTAAGATTATTATTAATACTATTTATATTAATAGCTATAATATATTTTATATTACTAATATTACTATAGTATTTAACACCACTTAATCTTTACCTAATATACTAGTAAAAGTAATATCAAAAGCCCTTAAGGTATATTAGATTAATATATACCAGAATTCACCCTACTTTATTACTATTAATATATATATAACTTTTTGATCTAAAGACTTTAGATTAAAAGTAAAAACTATAAGATTAATAGTTTATACTATATTTATTAAGATATATAATAATATTAGTAAAGTAGAGTATTATTATATATTTCTCCGCTATATATATAAGATTTACTATACAAAGCTTCATACTGCTACTTAAGAGATACTCTTTTAGGTAGTATATAAGGTAATTGATAATATTATTAACCTAAATAGCCTTATATCTATACTGCTTATCTTTAGAGTATACTTATACTTTACGGAAAATCTAGCTTCCTCTCTGAATATTATTACCTAAACTTAAGCTATATATAAAGTTATAGAGGAGGTTTACCGTAAGTATACTAAATATACTATTAATATTATTATAGTAATATATAATAGCCTTTATATCTTCTATATAATAGTCCTTCCACTTTAGATTCTTATATATATATAGTAGGAGAAAAAAACCTAGTAAGAATTATATTCTCTTATTACTATTTATAGTAAGATTTGTATTCTTAAGTTACTTTATAGCTTTTAAGAGTTTCAATTAATAGCTATAAAATAGTATTTTAATAGTAATAAATAAGAAATTAATAATAATATAGCTATAGCTATAATTTTAAAAACATTAATATTTATAGCTTTATATACTAATTCTTAGCTAAACTAAAAATCTCTTAGTAACTTAATAGTAAATAGAGATCTATAATTCCATAAGGTTACTTTAATTCTATTTGCAGTTATCCTTAAGACTCTAAATATATAGCTAATACCTTAGACTACTATTATCTTAAAAGATAATAATATTCTTCCTTCTTAAATAGTTAGTAATTTACTATTTTAACTTTAAATATTCCAGACTAAAGTAATATCTCTGAATTTTATATTTTATAGGTATATAGTTAGTTTACTATTTCTAGAGTTTAGCTAAAAGCTTTATTTTATAGTATACCTTATAGCTAAGAAGTAGTTAAATTTAGTATTTTTATTTACTCTCTTTATAAAAAATATAATTATAATATCTAGCTTACTATTTAAGAAGTTAATTAAAAAGAAGGTTAAAAGGATTATTAAGAATAATATTATAAAGACTATTTTATATAATTTTATTCTCTATAAAAACTACAAGGGGAGGGGCTAATAGCTTACTCTCTATTATGACTATTAGTGGATATATTACCCCCTGAAGTATAACTTCAGCCCTCCCACCCCCCCGCTAACTACTATAGCCAGCCTCAAGTTAATTCAGGCCTGAACCCCTCGCAGCTATAGTAGCTAGTATACCTACCCTGCGTCAACCTTTTCGATAATAGATAACTGATAACTCCTTCCGCGTTAACCTTACACCTTTACGTCCTCATACTCTCACACCCTCACGCTATATATAATTTAAATATCTTAAGAGATTTAATTACTGCTAACTATAGCTACTCTGTTTGAATACTTATTATAATCTCTATATCTGTAATCTTAACGTCCTTATAAACTATACCTTACTCACCCCTAAGATAAAGCTTTATACCCCTAATATAAAAGTTTTCTACTATTAATATAAAAGTTCTCTACTACTAATATAAGCTAACTTATAATTTCTATATAAATATAGTAGAGATTAGTCTACTTTTATTAGTAAATAATCTTAATATATTAATTAAGTACATTAATATATTAATAATACTAATATAAATATAAATACTTTTAGTATAACTATATAATATTTAAAACTCTAGTAATTATAATATTATAATATTCTAAGATATCTAGTAACTAATATAATATATTAATATTAGGATACTATCTAATTAATAACTAGTTTCGAAATTATTAGCTTAATATAGTAAATTATAAAATAGCTAGATAATTTTCTTCTGAATATCTAGAGTCTACCTATTAATATTAGTATTTATAATATTACTTAGATCCTTTAAGAGATATTAATATCCCCTATTATAAAGATTATAAAAGAATATTTAGAATCTACTATTATATTACTTTAGTTATAAGTAGCTATATAGATTTGAGGGGAATTCCAATTCTATTATTAAGAATACAGAAGAGCGATAGATTATAGAATACTTAACTTTCAGTCTTTTATTTCATCCTATCTTTAAGAAGTTTATAAAGGTTCTCAACTCTATAACCTTAGTAGTTACTTTCAGTTATATATATTAAGCTTTAGCTTTACTGAGGCTCTCACTATATAGATTATTACTATAAAGTCTTCCTCCACTATAGGGTTAAATATTATTACTGGGGGTATAATTATCCACAATAATAGGTATTTTTATTACTATTTAAACTAGTTATAAGTTAGTATTAGCATAAATGCTGTTGCTAGGTAAATTTTATAGTTAGAACTATATATAGGGTGAAGAGCTTAAATACCACTACAGATATAAAGTAAAAGTAACTAAATGAAAACTATAAGTACTCTAAGTTCTATATTATTAATAAAATTAAAAGTATAAATATTAATAAGATATATAAAAAGTTAAAATTAGTAATTTAAAGCTTTAACAACTATAGTAAGTTTGAGATTTTAATATAATTACTAATAATCTAGCGAAGTAGCTTACAGTTAATTTTAGCTGTAACTTTAACTTTCCTTAAATATAAGAATATAATAATATAGCTTTATAATATTACTTAAGTCTATATTTCAGCTAGAATAGAGTTTATAAGATATATTATAGCTAAACTGCCTCTATATCTCAAAAGGTAGTATTCTCTAAACTTTATAATAATTATTATTAAGTTACTTTATAGTTTTCCTGAGGCTGGAACCTACTAGTAGGTAACTTACTTTTTATACTATGAGGAGAAATTATAAATAGAGATTTTAATATATAATATATATCTCCGTATTTTATATATTTGAAGTAATACCTTTAGCCTTATTAGTATATAAATCAATAATATCCTTAGCCTCTCTAATATAGTATTCTCTCGCTAAGAAGATAAGAAGCTTAAAAAGACCTTATTTAAGGTAAAGTTTTTGATTATACTTTTGGAGATTATACTTTCTATATTAAATAGAGGTATTCTATTACTTTATAGTAACTACCTTTTTCTATACGAAAAGCATTAAGGGTAAAAGCTAGCCTTTTTTAATATATATACTATACTTAAAACGTTTAAGAAAGTATATATTTAATAATATATGCGTGAGATATATCTTACCTCTATATGCTAGCCGGAGGCTTTATTTAACTTCTCATATATACTGTAAAAGTAATAACCTTTAAGTAATAATGCTGCTACACTTAATAAGTAGCTTAAGTAGTAAAAAGAGTATTTTAACTAAGATTTTAACTTTATACTACTTAATCTCTCTAAGGTATATCTTTATACTTTTATTAATAGCCTTTTTGCTAATAATATTCACGTTTTATCATAACTGGCATTTATAATAATTTTAGGCTAAGAAACTATAAATAGTAATAGTTAGTTTAATTTCTATAGTAACTTTATATACTATTTATCTACCAAAAGTAAGAAAGTTACCAGAAGTATACTTACCTTAGAGATCTATATTATAGTAGCTGGTGTGGACTTTACCTATATTATAGCTACATTACTTAAGAAAATCCTTAAATATTAAAAACTTCCTCAGATTCTAATTATTAAATATATTAACGTATAATTACTTTATAAGTACCTTATAAAGCTTAATACTATTAAAGAGAAGTATCTAATAATTAATATTATAGTATTAAGATGGTTATATAAATGCCGTGAGTTTTAAAAGGTGTAGTAAAGGAATAGAAATAATAATATTGCTGATATTTTTGAAAAGAGTACTTGAAACTGCATTCTTAAGAGATTTATTAATTAAACTATATAACTATTTAAATAGAGGGATAGATAATATAAGTGGAGTGGATAAATAGATATTTAGATATTATTTAGGTAAAAGGATATAAATTACAAAAGATATTATTTTTTAAATAAATAGATAGGTACTAGAGTATATAATAAAAAGAAAAGTTGCCAGTATTAATTATACTATACTGTAGGGTATATAGTAACTATATATGCTGCTATATATATAGCAGTATACCCTCTATAGCCTACTGGCTATAGATACTTAGTATTTAGCGCCAGCCGTAGCTAAATAGCATAGCAATTAGTAAGTAATTACCATATTGTAGATCTAGAGCTTTATATAGCGCCATACGGCACGTAATATAGTAATAATAATAATAATTTACTAGAATAGTTTGTATCCGCACTACGAGACTATATGCGGTATACGTTATTTACCTCTGAGGGATAAACTAATAGTAATATATTAGTAAGATTATACTTCTTATTATTAGTTACACTATATTGTAGGGTATACGGTAACTATATATACTGCCGTATATATGGTGGCATACCTTCTGTAGCCTACTGGCTACGGGTGCCCAGTATTCAGCGCTAGCTATAGCTAAATAGTATAGTAATTAGTAAGTAATTGCCATACTGTAGATCTAAGGCTTACGTGACGCTATATACTGTATAATATAGTAATAATAATAACTAAAAAACTAGAATATTAGTTTATATTTATATAATAAAATTACTGTTAGTTACGCTATGCTGTAGGGTATTGTCAGAAATAACGTTTTCGAGCGGTAGAGCTTATATTATTTGAGCTTTAGGCACTTGCGGCGTCTCTATAGGCCTCGCCCCACTTAAGTTCGTTGAAATAAAGTCTTGCGTGGCGTATATAGCTATATTTAGTAATATATAATATATATTAGATTTTGCCTCCTGATTATATGCAATATTTAAAAGTTTTATAAACCTGAAAAGCTACCAGGCAGAATATATATATTATAATAATTTTATACATCTTAAATACCAAAATATCTATTACAAATATCTCTATTTTAATACTTAAGGAAGCCAATTAGTAAATTACCTAATATAATACCTTTTGAGTGGAGGCTAAAAGTTATAATCTATAGAAGTATTTTAACCTTCAAGTAGCTTTTTAATAGAATCCTAAGTTAGAGGTTTCTTAAAAGCCTCTTATATAGAATTTTCTCAGGGTGAAAAAGAATAAAAAAGCTATAGTAATATCTGAAACTAGCATTTTGGAGGCCTTAACTATCTCCAGTATTTTTAAAAGGTTTGCTTCTATAAAGTTAACTTACCCTAAGGAGTTTTAACTTCCCCCTAAGGCTGCTAAGAATATTTATATTAAGGATACTATAAACCTTTTGGAGAGAATTCTGAAGATTTAAATAGCTATCTATAGCGTCTATTCAGTAAGAGTTTAAAAGAATTAATATAAATAGTTAAACTAAGTTTATTTAATAACCTAAATTCTCAAGTATATAAGTAAAATACTTTAATATTAACATTATAGTATAGAGGAGGATCTTACTATACAGTTAATTAATCTCCATAATTACTTTGGTATTATAAATAATCTTTATCTTTAGTATACGGCTGCTATATACTATAATATACTTTAGTTTCCTAAGCTTAAGTATCTTATAATAAGGATAATAACTAAAGTATAGTTTCAGAAGTAGTAAGATACTATATATAAGGCTTAAGTAGTTAGCTATACTTTCTCTATTATGGGAATACTTTAGGTTAATAATCTTATACTTTTACTAGCCTATTAACTAATGAGAATATATACTTAAGATTATATATCTATAGTGTTTAGTTAATTCAATATAATACTACTAAATAAAGTTATTTCAGCTCTATGGAGGCTATATAGTAGCTTTCTAAAGCTTTCTATTAAGGTAAAATTAGCTCTAAAGTATTTAATACTACCTTAGAGGCTATAGATAGTAGCTTAAACTCTCAAGGTGGTAAAAGGTATTTTAGTAACTTAGATAAATATCTATATTATCTTCAATATAAAAAAACTATCTGCTTTTATATTATTATTATATATACTTATTACTTATTTATAAAAGCTAAATACTAAATACTATAATAAAACAGAGAATTGAATAGCAAATAACCTTAAATTAAGATCTTTTAAAAAGAATCTAAAGCTGTAAATAATAGTAACTATATAGCTAGCTTTTTTTAGCTAAAGTAGCTATAATACTATATAGCAAACTTACCATATAGAGAAACCTTAGTAGTATTCTCTCTAAAGTTTATTTATTCTTGATTTAGATATCTCAGTTTATATTATTTAAGATATTAAATACTTCATAACCTTCCGAGAAGCTTTCTCTAGAGATTATATTCAATATAGTATTAAGTTAATATTTATTAAAGACTATAGAGATACTTAGATTTATATTATAAACTTGGAAGGTAAGGAAGTTAAATTTCATTTTCATAATATTATTTTCTATATCTTTTTAGCTATAAATCTTCTTTTCTTTTAGTAGTTACAAAAGTAAGGTTACTGGTGAAATATTAGGTTAAATTACCTCTCTTAATTATAAAGAAGTAATTACTTAGAGATTACAGCTATTAGTATTTAATATAGCTAATACGTTCTTAAATACTCTAGCGGTATATTTAGTATAATATAAGCTTTCCTTTAGATACTATTACCACTAGAGATATATTATAGAGATTATTTGAAAACTCCTGAAATGTAATAAGTAGCTTTAATATTAGCAGCTAGAGTATTCTGGAAGAAAGCCTCTTAACTATCTTATTTTAGCTATATATAGCGTTTATATTACAAATAGTTACTTAAAGTATAATAGGTATCAGCCTACTTGGGGGAATATAAAGCTCATAGTATTAGCAGAGCATTAAGAAATAATACATAATATATTACAAATACATAATATATTACATATTACATATTACAAATACAAATACATTACATATATTTGTAATTTATTAGGTTTATTTTCCTAATACATGTATTTGTAATATAATATAAATATATGTATTAGTCTTAGTATTATTTGTAGTATAATATATATTACAAATATATTAGAGTTCAATATTATATTCTACTTATATTCTGTATTATAACTACTAGTTAAATACTAGTTAAATACTAGTTAGTATACTGAATATTTCTCTCTTAAACATATAATATAATATAGAGTAATAACAAATATTAAGTATTAAATTAATATTAAGCGTATTTATTATTAAATTAATAGTATATATAAAATAGAATTTAGAGTATACACATATTCTATACTACTTAATCTTAGATATATAATATATATAATATAGAAGGTATTTATATCCATTAATGTATAAATACTAATATACATTAAGGCAGAAAAAAAAGATTAAATATTCTTACTATTTATATATATATATATCAATTAGTAAGATTAAGCTTAAAACTTTACTAAAGTATTACTAAAGGCTAAAGGTTAAACTTAACTAATAATTACTGATTCTATATGAAATTAATAACTATAACTATTTAATATATTTGTATACTTCATAAAACTTTATTTATTAATCTACGTTTACTGGATTTATTAAGAAGTGTTTTCAACTATTAAGTATTTAATAAGCTAGCTAAGTAAATAAATGGTTTTATTTTGTACTTATGAGATACTATTTTTGATACTAGAATACCCCGCTGTGGGGTATACTTTAATGATGTTAGTATAACTGCATCGTTGAAAAAGAAACCACTAATTAAAATAAAAAGTCTTATTAAATTCACCCACAGACCAATTAAACTAAATAAGGTATATTTGAAATTCAGAAATTCGGGTGATAAGGATACTAGTAATGTGATAATGATATATTTAGAGGCTGGATTACTAGAAGCTTTATAACCTATATAAACTAAATTATTTCCCACCTTAATATCAGTATCAGTAGGTAACCAAAGATTACTTAAATTTCATAATATATTTTTCGAAAAAGGTGGATTCCAATAGTACTCCTTTCACCTACCCTAACCCTCCTGAGTGATTTAAAAATCAGATTTACCTTTTACTCTCCTACTTTTTTCTTAGCCTTTCCCAGCCTACTGAGATAGCTAATCCTATTAGTTAAAATATTAATCTGGACCTACCTTTTGCTTCTTTTAGCCATGACTTTTTCGAATTTGAAAATCCAGCCCTAACCGACGTTTCTGCTATTAATTATAATAATTTTATTTCTGAAGCTACCTTTTTACCCTCTTTCTTTCCAGCTGAATTAACTAACTAAGAAGACTTTTCGGTATTATAATCTACTGAAAATAACCTTTTTTCTACGTTACTTAGCCTCTATACTACCTTTTGAGAAGGTCTTTCTTTTATAAGGCCTTCTAAAGATCCTTCTATAAATCCATCCTTCCAGAATACTTCTAGCCCTTATATTAGTACTAGAAGTACTGAATCTTCTGTAAGTATATTTATTTCTTATATTTATACTGATAATTAAACTTCAATATATTAATATACTCTATAGGAAGAGCTTCCCTATATTCGTGGATATTGTAAGAGAGGTTTTGGGTCTCTTCCAGGCTTAAGAAGACACTATACTTAAAGTAAAAAAAAGAAAAGGTTATATAGATGTGTGAAGTACTAGGTACTTTTTATTACTTAGAATGTAGTAAATAGATGTTTTTATTTCTTTCCTATATTTTTTCCCATATTACTTTCTACACTATCTTATTATTTATTTTATTATTTATTTTGTTATTTATTTTGTTATTTATTTTGTTATTTATTTTGTTATTTATTTTATTGTTTATTTTGTTATTTATTTCCTTATTTAGTTCCTTGAATTTATATAATAACAACGTTACAAGGTAGCTTAATTAGAAAATACCAAAAGAAATATTGTTTCAGTTATTACTTATTAGCAGAAACCTTGATAGAAATATAATACTATTACTAAACGCTAAACTTTACCTACCTATCAGGCTATGAGTATTAGGCTATTAGTAATTACTAATTAACAGTAGTAAAAGTTAGGTTTATTAAAACTCTAGTTAAACTTCAAATACTATTATAATTTCTTTGTTGGTTTATTATTAACTAGTATTAAAATGGATATTCTAAAAATATATTTTAAACTATTAAAAGACATAGTTATATATTTTAAACTTAACTAAATAAACATATTTATGTAATATTAATTTGAAGTACCACTAAGTATATAATAGGATTAAGTTACTCAAGACTTTATTTATATCCAGTAGATTGAATAATAATCTAGTTCTTTCTTCCAAAGTTTATTAATATTGTCGATAAAATCAAACTCCTTTAGATATCCTAAGAATATAATAAGGTTTTTAATATAATTATGAATGAAACTTAATACTATATCGATAGTTTTATATACTGATTTAAACTAAATTACGTTAATATTTACCTATACAAAGTGTATTTCAGATTTAGAAGCTTTCGTAACAACTTATTATTAACTTACTTCTATATTAATATCGTTATTAGAATTACTAAAATAAGTACTATTATTACTCTTATTTATAATTCTTAGAGTGGTAATAAAAATACTATCTTTCTTAGTATTATTAATAATACTATGAAATATTCCTATTTTATGTAGACTACTTTCGATCTTTATATAATTAGTAGACTTATGATAAAATTGTATCTTATAATGAATAGTAGTATATATAAAGTTGATTATATTATGCATCTTATATAATATTATTATTTTAGAATCTAATTTCTGATTGATATATTGATTAATATAATTAAAGGAAGTCAAAGACTGGAAAGATAGATTTAAGTTTATAGTTAATAGAAAGTTTAAGATTTTAGTATATAAAACAAGTATAGAAGGCTAGTGAATAGGTTAAGGGAATTTAACACTCAATAAATCACAGAAGAATAGGGAATTCAGAATAATATCTGAAAACAGTACCAATATTGGTAGAAATGGTAATAATAATAAGACATTCTAACTCTACTGAAGGTAGGGGACTTCCGGGTATATCTATCAAAATAGAGTTTGTTTTCAGAAAGGTTAACCTCACATGCAACGGATAAACGGAAGCCATTTACGCACGGGCCACTATGTGATCCGTTTATCAAATTTTCTAATAATAAAGTTCAACCAATTTAGAGTAGAATTTATAAAGGCTATATAGCTTAAACTCTAATAATTAATTTACTAGAATAAATAGAAAATATAGGGTTATAAAAGTAAAGTAGAATACTAAACCCTTATTTACCTAATACAGAGTATTTGGAATAAAAAGAGTAATAGCAAAATAGCTATAACTCTAATATAATATACTAAAATAACCTTACTATTAGAGACTACTAGTATAGTAAGATTCTTAATATAATCTTTAGATTTATATCTATCATAAGACGCTATAATAATAATAAGCTGAATCTTAAACTGGTAAACTATTCTACTTAATAGTATTAGTTAAAAGGATTCTTTATAAATATATATATTGCCGATATAGTATAGCTTTAACTTACTGAAAAGTAAAACTTAATATTATTATATTTGTAAATATTATATAATAGATTTGTAGTTTAGTTAAAGTAGTACTTAACGGTGAGAAATTAAGTAGTCTAATATTCATAATAAGTCTTTCTAGATAAGTTATATATTTAAATTAAATAGACATTAAATCTTGTATATCTAATAGGATATTCTTTAGTATTACTTAGTAAACTATAGAATGTACCTTATAGTTTATATAGTATATTATATTTTGTAAACTATAATATATATAATCTTTATTATATACTATATACTCTAGTTTATTCAGTATATATAATAGTTTATATTATAAATAAAGATATAAGATATAGTCTATATAATTAGGTTTATATCTTAAACCATCTTTATATAGTATAGTTAGAATTCTTCTATAGCTTTAAGATATATATCTATATATATAAATATATTTACTATTCACTATAAAATAGCTTATAATTAGTATTATACATTATTATAAATAGCTTAGTATATCTAGTAATACTTTATATATAAGAGTTAGTAAATATACTATAGTATTTATACTATACTTTAGTTAACCCTATTAAGCCTTAATTCTAAACCTACAAAATAAGCTATAGTATTATTAGATACTATAGGTTCATAGAACTTAATCTGAAAACTATATAATATACCTTATAGTATTAAACTTAAAGTATTTATTCTACTTATTTTTACTTTATAATATATTTATAATACTACTATTTCTAGTTATATACTATAAATAAGAACTTTCTATTATTTTACTACTACTTATAATTTTCAGTCTAATTACTAATATCATATTATTATCTGTTAAAGTTATAGCTATTTTACTTTTACTTTTTTTATTTCAAATACCCTATATTAGGTAAATAAGGGTTATATTGCAGATAAAGCAGGAAGGGATGGTTCATACTGCCCGTTTAGACTGGGCTAGCCGTTTAATAGTTTATATATAGCTGAAATGTAGTTTATTTGTAAAATGAATGATAATGTGGGAAGTTAAAACCTATGCGTGACTGCAGTCTATAGAATTTATAGTAACAGAACGTTAATTATATTATATATATATACGTACGTAATTGCCACTAAAATAATATATAGTAATTGCCCCTCTTCTAAAGAGGAAGCTATATCCTTATAATTCTACCTTCTACTCTGAATCGCTATAGTAATATAAGTAACTGCTACTATTACTTACACTTACTATAGTAGCGTTGCTAACGTAATTATCAGAAGCATTATAGTTGCCAGTATATTTATCAGGAGCGCTATAGTTACTTATATAATTATTAGGAGTATTATAGTTACTAATATAATTAGCAGAAGTGTAGTTATTATTATATGCCTATTTATTATAAGTAAGCTTCAGGCTGTTATTACTATTATTATTATTATTATAAGAATTATTATATAAAGAATAGATACTATAGGTTACAGTATAACTACTATAGCCTCTAGTAGAAACGTAAATAATATTATTACTTTATATAGATTACGTAGATTATATAGTTAACAATATTATTAAGATAGATACTAAAGCTAGCTTTTTTGCTTGCTATACTTATTAAGGTTAATATACTTACTGTGGATAATATAGTATAATATTATAACCCTACTAAGCTGGAGTCTATGCGGCGGATTAGTTTCTATAATTAGGCAGCCGTAATTAACAAAACGAAAGAGGCTTCTACCTCCCCAAACTAATAAAGGGGGACATTATAAAATACGTAATATAGGTAGATGTAACTCTAGAGATACTTAATAGAGTAGCTTTTACCTTACAACGTTTTTAGTAAAAGTAATATAATATAGCTATAGTAGCCTCGTTACTTATAACGGTAAAATATAGGTTATACTACTATTTATTGCAGATAAAGTAGGAAGAGATAGTTAGTACTGCCTGTTTACGCTGAACCAACTATTTAATAGTTTATATATAGCTAAAATATAGTTTATTTATAAAATACATAATAATATGGGAAGGTAAAACCCACGTGTAACTGCGGTTTATAGAATTTATAGTAACAGAATATTAATTACATTATATATATATACGTACGTAATTACCACCAAAATAATATATAACAGGTTAAGTATTCTACTTTACGTTTATAACCCAATACTTTCTATTAACTCTAGTAAACTAATTATTAGACTTTAAGTTATATAACTTATATATATTATACTCTAAATTTTATGAATTTTAATATCAGAAAATGTAATAAATAAATTATATAGTAGCCTGTATGTTAACAGCTTCCATTTATCTATTATATATAATGTTAACCTTCTGCTAATAAATTCTATTTTAATAGATATATCTGGAAGCTTCCCACCTCTAGTGGAATTAAAACTTTCCATCTTTATTACTATTTCTACTAATATTAGTAGTATTTTCAAATATTATTCTAAATTTCCTATTCTTCTGTAATTTATAAAGTGTTGAATTTCCTTAGCCTATTTAGTAATCTTCCATACTAATTTAACAGATTATAAACCTAACTTATATACTTTTATTACTTTCTTATCTACTAATCTTTATCTCCTATTATTATTAATATCTATATCTTTACTAATATCTATTTAAATTATACCAAAAATTATATTAACTAACCTTAAGCTTTTCTTTACCTATCTATGTCCAAAAACCCTCTCTTAAATATCTTTATAAGGCTTTACAGCCTATTTCTTTATTAAACCTCAGCTAATAACTAACTTAGCCTTTATATTAATTAATTAGTTTAATACTAGATAAATCTATCAGAAGATTATACTAAGTGGGGCAGTAGGCTTACTATTAAGCTAGGGAAAGAGATAGTTGAATAGTAGAAACTAAGATCTTTTATATCTAAATCCACTAAGACCTTCTATAAACTAACTTTCAGATTTACTAAAACCTTCTATAAACTAGCTTTCTAGATCCACTAGAACCTTCTATAAACTAAAACACTATAAATTTACTAAAACCTTTATAAATTAGAAATCCCTTTTAGTCTACTAAAACTATTATAAACTAGGTTATATAATTACTAACTATTAACAAAAATAGTTTCTTATTAAATTTAAACTTTAGACCTCTACTAATTATAGTTTTTATATTAGTCTTTCAGATTAACCGTTAGGCTATTTATCTATTAACCTTACCAATCAATAATATTCTACTGAAGTTAGTCTATAAGTATCTTAATTCTATATCAGAATCTAGATTAATTCTTTATTAAATAACTACTTTATATACTTAAATTATTGTGAAAGATTATAGAAGACTCTAAATTCTACTTTATCCCCAAGTTAAAAGAAACTCAGGATTATAGTATTTAATCTATCTAAATAAAAACTTTACTTACTAGTAAAATATATTTATAGATTTAACTAAACTTGTTTCTAAAAGTAATTCTAATAAGTATTATAAGGCTCTCAGTTATATACAGATAGACTGTAAGGATAGCCTTCTAAGAGTTATTAAAAATAATATTAATATATTTAATACTTTCAGTTATTTAAAAAAAACTTTATAAGCCTACTGGTTTTTCAAATAAGTTTCCTACTTATAAAGAACTTTTCAATATTACTTTTAGTAATTTTAAGACTATAGAAGAATATCGAAATAAAATACAAGAACTTATTAATAACCTATCCCACAATAAAGTTAAATTGCTAAATTAAGTAGTTATTACCTATATTCTGAATAGTCTTAATAAGAGTTATAAGGGTTTTATTACTAATATTACTTAAAATCTTAAATTTAATAAGGATTCTTATAAGTTAGATTCTTTATTGTCTAATTTATTAGATGAATTTAGAAGAAAAACACACACTTCTTCAGTTGATTTTATAACTAAGAAGGGTTTTAAGAATAAAGTTACTAAAAAGTCTTCTAATAAGGTGAAAAAGCCTTAGAAGAAACAGAAGGATATTTTCTGTAATTACTATAAAAAAGCTAACTATACTAAAGAGAATTATTTTGATATTCATCCTACAAAAGCCCCTAGCTGGATAAAAGCTTTAAAACATAAAGGCTCTTCTTCCTCTACTTCTATTAATAAGAAAAAGAAGAAGGAGAAAAAGAATAAAAAGAATAACTCTGAAGGAGTAAATATTCTTTTAATAAATAATAATATTAAAGAGATCTTTAGTTCTATAACTAAAGATCTTATATAACTTAATTTAACTGATAAAGAAGTTATTAAAAAAGATAAGGAAGAAAGTGAAGAGGAAATTGAGTTTGAAAATATAACTCTTACCTAACCTCTTTTAAGATCTTATACTAATAAGACTTTAGGTTCTTTAATTTCTGAAAAAATTCAAGAAACTGGAAGTTTTAGTTTTAATAATAAGATTAATACTATTTCTTTCTTTATTAATACTGATACTACTATTTATATAGTTAAAGATCACTCTCTTTTAGTTAATGAAATAAAAGTTATTAAACCTATTAAGTAGGGTAATATAAAAGAAATTATTGTAACTTTAAAAGGTAATTTGAAAATTACTTTAAGTAATATTAAATATCTTTTAAAGAATATTTATTATATACCACAGTTAGGTATTAATTTATTAAGTTAATCAAGGTTTAATATTATAGGAATCTTATCTATCTTCTTTAATAAACCTATATTATTTAATATAAAGAGGGATAAGTTATTACTTATAGGAACTAGGGTTAATAATCTCTATAAGTTTTAACTTCCTATTAGTAAAGATTTAATTCTTAATACTGTTATTAATAATAATATTAATAATTTGAAACTCTGATATAATCAAATAGGTTGTACTAGTAATATTCTTAAGTTACTTACTAGTACTATAAATAATATAAGTTATAAGTTTAGTAAAGGTAATAAACTACCTACTTATGAAGTCTACCTTGAGGGTAAGTTTACTAATAAAGTTAATAGAGATTCTAATAACTTCAAGAAGTTTAGATATCTTAATTATATTAGTTTCAATATATATAGACCTATATCTCCAGAAACCTATAATCACTATAAGTACTTTTTCTTATTTATTGATAAGTATAGTAGATTTATCTGGGGAAAGTTATTAAGAACTAAAAGTTCTGAAGAAGTAACTTTAGCTTTTAAAGAGTTCATTAATATAACTAATAATAATAATAATAATAGTAAGAGAATTAAAGAACTTAATACTAATGGTGGCTCTAGATTCTCTAATAATAGAATAAAGGTTGTTAATCTAAATAATAGTATTATCTATAATATAAGATTACTTTATATTTATAAATCTAATAGGTTAATTAAGAAAGTAATTAGAACTATTATAAATAAAACTAAAACCCTTCTCTATTACTTTAGTTTATCTTTGTATCTTTGGGGTTTAGCTATTACTACTTTAATTTATATTTATAATAGAATACTATAGGTATCTGGTAACTGGTGTAGTATATCGACATTGGGGCACTATCTGATTGACAACTGGTCTCCGAAATAATTAGCTTAATATAGCAGATCGTGGAATAGCCGGACGATTTTCTTCTGAATATCCAGAGTCTGCCTATTAATATTAGTACTTATAATATTACTTAGGCTTTTTAGAAGATATTAGTACCCCCTATTATAGGGATTATAAAGAAATATTTAGAATCCGCTATTATATTACTCTGGTTGCAGGTAGCCGCATGAATTTAAGGGGAATTCCGGTTCTATTATAAAAGATATAGAAAAGCAATGAATTATAGAATACTTAGCTTTCGCAGGCCTTTTATTTTATCCTATCTTTAAGAGGTTTATAAAGATTCTCAACTCTATAACCTTAGTAGTCACTTTCAGCTATATATATTAAGCCTTAGCCTCACTGAGGCTTTCGATAATTATTACTATAAGGTCTTTCTCCGCTATAAGGTTAAATATTATAACTGGGGGTATAATTATCCACAATAAGAGGTAATTTTATTACCATTTAAACTAGTTGTAAGCCAGTATTAGCATGAATACTATAACTAGGTAAACTTAATAGTTAGAACTATATATAGAGTGAAGAGCTTAGATACCACTATAGGTATTAAGCAAAAGTAACTAAATAATAGAATACTACACTCTTCTGTTAGATTTAAAACTCTATATAAGTTAAAGAATAAGAAGAAACGTTTTATTTCTAATATAAGGGTTTGGTGTAGTTTCTGTTATTATAAGATTAAAAGTAAGTATTCTAAAAAGCTAGACCCTAAGGTTAAAAAGGGTGTTATAGTTACTTTTAGCTATAGTATCTATTTAGTTTGGAATTTCGAATCTTGAAATACTATTTAGTTTAAAGATATAAATATTCTTGAAAATTAGTATAATTCTGATCGGAAAGAAGATTTTTCTATTTTTAGTAATATTATTATTACTAGATTTAGTTAATTTATATACACTAAGTCTAACTAACTTAAATCTAATAACTATCCTGAGGATTCAGTTATTACTGTTAAGTCTAGAAGTTATAATAATAATAATACTACTAAAGATACTAATTTTTTACTTTCTCCCAATAAAGTAGAAAATAGTAATATAAACTTAGATCCTTCTCCCAATAAGAATTTAGGTGGTTTATTTATAACGTATCCTAATAGGGTTATAGATTCTGAGAACTTTAAAAAGTTCACTATATTTATAGAGATTCCTTCTTTAAGTTCAGAAGTTAAAAAGAACTATAAACAGTATTTATATAAAGAGAGTATACTCCTTATAGTTAAAGATTTTCTATCTTTACTTCTTTATACTGCCTATAATTAATATAACTATAGTAATAGTTTATTTATTAATTAATATAGTAATTTCCATACTGCCTCTTATATTCTATCTGTTAATATCTTTGATAAGCTAACTACTTTTTTAAATGCTATAAGTTCTCAAAATAGTAAAAACTGGATTTAAGCTATAAAAAAGGAAGTTAGGTTTATTAAGTCTATAGAAGTTTAGACTATTATACCTCTACCTAATTTATCTTTTAGTAAAAAGAATAATATTAATATATTTGGAAGTAGATAGATTTACAGAATAAAACATAATATTCAGAATCCTAGTAATTTTATATATAAAGCTAGATAGGTTGCTTGGGGTTTTAACTAGTATTTCGATATTAATTATTTAGAAACCTTTAGTATTACCTGTAGTCCTGAAGGTTACAGATATTTACTCATTATATCTGTTTGTTATAACTGTATTTAATATAGTATAATGTTACTATTGTATTTATTGATGTAAAAGTAAATAAAAAGATATATATTAAGTTACCTACTGGCTATATTTATAAATAAGATTCTAAAAGTTTGGTTTTTAAGAATAACTATAAGAATCAGCCTCTCATATATTTACTTATTAAGGTTTTATATAGGTTAAAATAGAGCCCTAGATTATAGTATTTATATTTTAAATCTATCTTATATAAGATTAGTTTTAAAGTATCTCCTTATAATAAAGAAGTTTTTATACTTAATAGTACTTTTAATAAAAGTAAATATTTAGCTATCCTAATATATTACGTTAATAATATACTATTAGAAGCTAATAACTCTACTACTTCTAAGTATATATATAGTAATCTTAAAAACAATATACAAATCTAAAGTCTAGAAGAACTTAACACTTCCTTAGGTAATAACTTAGTTATTAACAGAAAGGATAAGGTTATAGAGATAAATTAGTTTAAATAAACTGATAGAATTCTTACTAGATTTAATATGAAAGATCTCTATAGTTTTAATATATCTATAGATAATAAATCCAAATTCTTTAAGAATAAGAATAATACTTCTAAGAAAGAGATATTAAAATATTAAAATAAAGTAGGGGCTTTATTATATTTAGCCTTAAAAAGCAAGCTAGATATTATTTTAGCTATTACCACCTATTTTAGATTTTCTTTAAATTCTTCTAAAGAATATTTTATTATCCTTAATAGAATATAGGGTTACTTAAAAAAGAATCCTAATTATATGTTAATTTATAACTGTAATAATATTAATATCTATGATTTATTTAGGTTTATAGACTTGAATTAGGTAAAAGATATTAATAATAGAAAATCCACTATAGCTTATATATTTTACCTGGATCTTTATAATATTATTAGCTATAATTCAACTAAGTAAAAAATAGTAACTTTATCTACTTATAAAGCTGAACATATAGCTTTAATAGATACTACTAAGGAAGCTATTTAATTATTTAATAACTATAGTCTTATTAAGAAGTCTTTGGAGTTTAGGGCTATTAATAAGCCTATTATCTTTATTAATAATTAATCAGCTAAAAAGCTTGCTGAAAAGGCTGAATTCTATAAAAAAGCTAAGTATATTAATATTCGTTATTATTATATTAGAGATCTTATTAGAGATAATAAGATGAATCTCTATTATATTAATATAAATAATAATATTGCTGATTTTTTGACAAAGCCTTTAGGCTGAGTTAAATTTAATAATATTCTGAGAGGATTTTACAGAATAATTTCAAAAATAATATTCTGCCCTCTTATAAAGAAAATAATACTAATTATCTATTTTCCGAAGAATATTCTTTTCCTTTTTACCTATATAAGGTTATAGGTTTTTCAGACTTTGCTTTTCTTTCTTCTTAAAGTCTTTTCCTTTATACCTTTTATAGTTTTAGGTTTTCCAGACTTTCTTATTTTGTATTTTTCTCTATTCTTCCTATATAGCTTTTAGAGTGTTTACTGCCTTTTAAGCTATAAAAGATATTTTTCTTATATACCTTACGGGGGGATATTGAAGTTATAGCTATTTTGCTATTACTTTTTTATTCCAAATACCCTATATTAGGTAAATAAGGATTAAGTATTCTACTTTACTCTTATAATCCTATATTTTCTATTTATTCTAGTAAATCAATTATAGAGTTTATGTTATATAACTAATATAAATTATACTCTAAGTTAGTTGAACTTTAATATCAGAAAACTTAATAAACGGATAATATAGTGGCCTGTGCGTCAACGGCTTCCGTTTATCCGTTACACGTAAGGTTAACTTTCTGAAAAGAAACTCTATTTTAATAGATATACCCAGAAACTTCCCACCTTCAGTGGAATCAGAACTTCCTATCTTTATCACCATTTCTACCAATATCAGTACTGTTTTCAGATATTATCCTGAATTCCCTATTCTTCTGTAATTTATTGAGTGTTGAATTCCCTCAACCTATTTACTAGTCTTCCATACTAGTTCAACACTATTTACTGTTCTATTTACTATTTTATACCTAATATCTAAAAAAAACTTAAATGAATACTATAAGAAATCAAATGGCTTCAGATTCAGGCGACTCTTTTCAATCTAGCGATTCTCCTTCTCAACAAAGTAACTCGAACATTAATTCTTCTCAAATTTCTATTAATAGTAATTTAAGAGAATTTAAATATAGTAACATTATAAAGAATCACCAAGACTATACGTTTAAGGACACTAAGCAATACCCTATAGTTAGTAATTTATTTACATATAAATTACTACCTATAAACCTTAGTAAAGAGAGAGAAAATGAATTAATCTGTAATATAAGAAGCTGCGATAACAGAAGTTTAACTAAAGCTAGGAGATTTCAAAGCTTTAATGCTATAGCCCACTATAAAGTATCACATAAACATATAGCTACTTCAAAAAAAGAAGAACTAGATCCTGATAAAAAGAAATATAAGTATAATGAGTAGTTCTTTTATTATTTATTATACTATTAAAAGTAACTTTATTAAGAATTAATATTAACTAAGATATTTAGTTTCAGATTATATGAGCTTAGAGAAGAGGCCTTTAACTCAAGCTTATATTAATAGCTTTATAGCTAGTACTTCTAGTAAAAAGAGAGGTAGAGAGTAAACTTTATTAAATAGTAATTTTATAGATAGAAAAGAAGCAATGGACTTAGTTATCGACTTTTTATTACACTTTAATATACCTTATAGCATAGTTACTTTAACAGAATTTAACAGTTTGATCTCTTATTTAAATAGGTAAATCTAATTCAGAAATAATAACTATACTATATTCTTCTATATTTTAAAGCTTAATTATACTAATATCTATTATAGTGCAGCTCCTCATATTACTTATAATACTTTAACTACCAGTCTTAGTAGTAAACTTAATAGTCTAGAAGCTAGTATTATATATAATCTTAAAAACCATATAGATAATTATGGATTTATTTCTATTCAACTAGATATTTGGACCTCTATAGATAAAAAAGCTTATTTGGGGGTAATAGCTTGTGATATTAATAGTTCTTTTAACTTAAACTATATATATAACTAGGTAATTGAAATTATTACCTACTTTATATATAGATATTTACTTTCTATAAAGAAGTAATATAAGTATAAATACTAGTTAATAATATTTAACTATAGGTTTTGAATGTCTTAATAAAGCTTATACAGGCGGATATATTAATGAGATATTTAAACGATATATTATAGATATATACCAAATACGAAAACAGAACATACTGAGGTATATTGAAAGTTCCAAGTTTTAAACAAATATTAATAGCTTTTTATAAATTATTTGACTAACCTATTAATATGATTATAGTATTACGCGAGATAATGGCTCTAAAATACTACTTTCTTAAATAGCTTCTTAGAAAGCTATGATAGTAAAATAAAGAATAATACTTTATATGATATTCGCTGTGTAGCATATATACTTAATCTAGTAGCGAAAGCTATTATAGATAGGTTTATTAGTACTATAGTAGATAATAAAGATATAGCTGAATCTAAAGCTACAGCTATACTTAATAATTATAGTGGAGCTATAGATAAACTATCTACTAAAGAGAAAGAAAGAATGACTAAAACCCAACTAAGTAAGTATTAATTAATATACCATTATAGTATATAATACCAATATTATATATAGGTAATATTGGTGCTATAAAAAGAATAGTAATCCTTCTTCGAAATAATAATATATTATATGAAGAGTTTGAATTAGCTATTAATTATGCTAAAAAGCAAAGAGAATTCCCTATCAATAACTATAAAACTAAAATTCCACTATGTAAGTCCTAAGTAGTAGTTAACTATAATATTAACTTATACTTAACAGTAAATACTAACGAAATAATCTAAATAGGTAATGAAACTAGATGGAACTCAGTATTCTTAATAATCAATACAGCTATAGAATTAAAACTAGCTTTAGATATTTTATAAACTTTAACTAAAAATATTATATGTAAAGCTATTTATCCCTCTGTAACTAGTTGGATTCAGTTGAAGTATTTAAGAGATATATTAAAAATATTCTATGATCCTACTATTTATTCATAAGGTTGCTTATATATTACTATTAGTAGTACTATTACTCTAAATGGTAATATATATTATAATCTATATAATGAACTTAACTTATACACTACTTTAGTTAATGAGATTAATAGGTTAAGAAGATAAAGGTTATAATAATATAACTTAAATATAAACTTTAATTATTAGAATAAAACTAATATAGTGGTTAATAATTATTAGAATAATAAAATACTTAATTCTTATTTAGTTTCACTATTACCTTTAATTTAAATAGATTTAATAATATATTATAGGTTATACCTGGATGTTTAGCTAGGGTTATACCTAAGTATCTAAAGCTAATCCCCTCGCCCGAGTGGGGCCTTAGTGGGCCCTATATAGCACTATATATACAGACTTTTCTATATATTTGTGAAGGCTTCTCTTTTACTTCTTAGTTCTAAATAAATAGTATTTTATACTACCTTCCGGTTAAATAAGCTTAAGTTTAGTTTTTAATATATTTAGAACTTAGTTTTATTTATTATATAGATAATATTAGGTAGAGTATAGCTTCCTACCAGTTAAGTATATAATTTAGTTAAGTATAGCCTCTAGAATATAATATTATATAATAAGTAACTAACTAACTGATATAAAGAATAATAGAGAATATTAGAGTCTTCTAGGATATCCCTATAAGTAGTAACCTTATAAGTAAACTGCTTTAGTAATAGTTACAGTATATTTTAAGTTCTCCCTACTAGAGGATTAATAAGTTTTTATATAAGTTAGTAAGATAAGATATTATAGTAAGTAGTGACCTCTAGGTGGCTATTATAATAGATATCTTTAGCCTATATTAGGGTATTTTAGTAACCTCCAGAATAATATCTATTAGGATAATAGCCCTTAGGGTTAATAATACTATTATATCTCCGCTAGTAACTAACTACTGAAGGAAGCTTCTTTTTTTACCTCTAAAGTTTTTAGGTAAGTAGAAGGAATATTAAATATAAGCCTAATAGATAAAAGCTAAGCTTAAGATTAATTACGATTTCTTTCATAGTAATTAGGAGTACTGGTATTTAATTTATTTCTACTTAGATTTTAATTTTTAGTAAGTAGTTAAAATTTTCTATATAGTGGGAGGGTTAAAGAATTTATATAATCTAAATAATTTTATAAGTTATCTTGATAGAATTTACCTAGATTCTCATAGTTAGCCTTATATTATTATTTAATTATAGAGTCTGAGATAGAAGGAAAATAAATATTTAAATATCTTTCTATTTTAATTTTAAAAGATTCTAGCTAATACTAAAGAATATATATAGCTAGATATTATCTAAATTTTCCTATTAGAAGCTACTTTACTTTTCTATCTTAAGAAGTTACTTATTATAGTAAATATTCCTATAGAGTATAATTATTAGTTATCTAAGGTTTAGAATATAGCTTAGAAGCTTAAATATATAAAGGGAATATTAGTTTACTATTAGTTACCTTACTGGAAACCTACTGCTTATAATATAGAAAGTACTATTATAATAATGAAAGTAGTTAAGAAGTAATAATAATACTGAAGCTTTAGTAGCTTCTTCTTTACCTCTAAGGAGTATTCTAAAGACTGCCAGAATATCCACTAATATTTGAAGTATAGCAAGAAGGGCTATATATACAGAAACTATATAGTATTATTACAGGCTATACCTGGATGTCCAGCTAGAGTTATGCCTAGGTATCTGAAGCTAACCCCCTCGCCTGAGTCGGGCCCCAGTAGGCTCTATATAGTATTATATATATAGACTTTTCTATATACTTATAAAAGCTTCTTCTTTACTCCTTAGTTTTAGATAAATAGTATTTTATACTACCTTCTAGTTAAATAAATCCAGATTCAGCCCTTTATATATTTAGAAATTAGTTTTATTTACTATATAGATAATATTAGGTAGAGTGTAGCTCCCTACTAGTTAAGTATATAATTAAGTAAAGTATTGCTTCTAGGATATAATATTATATAATAGGTGACTAACTAACTAATATAAAGAATAATAGAGAATATTTAAACTTCCTAGGATATTCCTACAGATAGTAACCTTATAAGTAAACTGCTTTAGTAGTAATTATAGTATATCTTAAGTTTCCTCTACTAGAGAATTAATAAGCTTTTATATAAGTTAGTAAGATAAGATATTATAGTAGATAGTAACCTCCAGATAGCTATTATAATAAATACCTCTAGTTTATATTAGGATACTTTAGTAACCTCTAGAATAATATCTATTAGAATAATAACTTTTAAGGTTAATAATATTACTATATTTCTACTAGTAGCTAACTACTAGAAGAAGTTTCTTTCTCTATTTCTAAAGTTTTCAGATAAATAGAAAGAATACTAAATATAAACCTAATAGATAAAAACTAAACTTAAGATTAATTACTATTTCTTTAATAGTAATTAGAAATACTAATATCTAATTTACTTTTACTTAGACTTTAGTTTTTAGTAGGTAGTTAAAACCTTCTATATAATAGGAGGGCTGGAGAATTTCTATAATCTAAATAATTTTATAAGTTATCTATATAGAATTTATCTGGACCCTAATAGTTACCTTTATATTATTACTTAGCTATAAAGTTTCAGATAGAAGGAAAATAAATATTTAACTACTTTTTTATTCTAATCTAAAAAGATTCTAGCTAATACTGAAAAATATAAATAGCTAAATATAATTTAGATTTTTCTACTAGAAGTTATTTTATTTTCCCACTTTAAGAAATTATTTATTATAGTTAACCTTCCTATAAAATATAGATTTTAGTTATTTAAAGTTTAAAATATAACTTAGAAGCTTAAATATATAAAGGGGATATTAATACATTACTAGCTACCCCACTAGAAACCTACTACTTATAATATAGAAGGTAATATTATAATAACTAGAGTGGTTAAGAAATAATAATAATATTGAAATTTTAGTAACTTCTTTTCTACCCCTAAGAAATACTTTAAGAACTACTAGAATATTTACTAATATTGTAAGTATAGTAAGAAAGGCTATATCTATAGAAACTATAAAATCTAAAAATATAATAAAATTAGTATAAAGGTTAAAAAAGTTATAGCTACTTTAGATTATATTAGGGATAATTAGGGAGATAATATTACTTCACTTAGTGATAGTAAGAATTTGGAAAAAAAGTAATTTTAAAGTAAAGTTAGATTCTGAAGCTAACTGAGGTGGAAGTAACAGAAAAGGGAAAATAACAGAAAAAGAAATAGGTAAGTAACTAATAGTTAGTTACTATTTAAGCTAGAATTAATAAAAATTACTCTATTAATATACTTATTAATATAGATTATAATATCTATATTATTATTAATATTCTTTTATAAAGAAATTTTACTTCCTACTAGTTAATAAGTTAAAAAAATAGATAAGGAAATATACTACTAAGCTGTTACCTAATAATACCTAGAGGATAGTTATTCTAACTTTGGAAGTTAGTAGTTATATATAGAAGATTTATATCTATATTATAGAGGATCTGTAGCTACTTTTATATTTTAGGCGGCTGTAGATAAAGGATAATTACGTTATCTATAATACTGGAGCCTAATAGATAATATATAGAAAGGGCAGTATAATAGTATATCTAGAATATTAGGATAAGTTAGTATAGCTTAAGGAGATCTAGTTAGCTTAGCTACTTAGTGCTAATTTATTTATATTTATCTGTTAGTATGCTGTATAGTATACTAGTGAGATATTAAGTTCCTACTAGGTTATATCTATTAGTCTGGCGGATATTAAGAAAATATTAACCTTAAAGGTAGAGGTAAATCTAAGGGATTACATTCCTGTAAATATCTTAAAGAAATTCCTAGATTCTTTTTATTTAGATTTAATATATTAACTACCTTTCAGCTAACTAGGGATAAACTACTATATTTTATTAATTTCTAATAATAAGAAATAGAAATTAGAGTTTTTATAGGAATTTCTCTATAATATATTATAGGAGGAGCTTCTAGTACTTAAGAAAACCCTAGAGGATTTACTTAATAAGGAGTTTATTAAGATAAGTAGCTTTTCTACTAATATCTTAATTCTTTTTATAAGAAAGTTAGGTGGAGGAATATACTTCTATATAGATTATAGAATCCTTAATATAATTATAAAGAAGGATTATTACCCCCTCCCCCTTATATTAAAGACTCTCTAGAGGGTAACTACTGCTTACTAGTATACTAAGTTTAATATTATTATTATATTCTATAAAATTAGAATTAATAAATTAAATTAGGAGAAAATAGCTTTTCAGATATATTATAGCCTCCTTAAATAGATACTATACTTCTTTAAATTTACTAATATCCCTACTATATTTTAATAGTATATTAATAGCTACTTATAATAGTTTCTAGATAGTTTTATTATAGTATATATTAATAATATTCTTATTTATATTTATAGTTTACGAAAGAAATATAAGGAGAAAGTATATTAGATACTTAACTATCTTACTAATATAGACCTTAAGTTAGATTCTAAGAAGTGTAAACTTTTAGTTATTATAGTTAAGTATATTAGGCTTATTATATTAGCTGGAAAGAGTTTTTCTTTTAATTCTAAGAAGTTAGAAGTTATTACTAACTAGCTTTCCTCCAGCTTACTAAAGAATATCTATAGTTTCCTTAGGTTTATAAACTACTATAAAGTTTTTATATTTTAGTATAAAATTATTATAAAGTTTTTAAATTACCTAACTTAAAAGTTAGTTTCTTTTAACTAGGAATTAGAGTAATAAGAGGTTTTCTTTATACTAAAATAACTTTTCACTATAGAATTAATCTTATAGATATTTGATTCTGACGTTCTAATATTAGTGGAGATAGACTATTTAGAGTATACCTTAGGAGGTATATTAACCTAAGATAATAAGGTTAAAGTAAGGTATCTAGTAACCTTCTACTTCTAATACCTAATCTCTATAGAGTTTAATTACCTAATTTATAATAAGAAGCTTCTTATTATACTAACTTATTTATAAGTATAGAGGGTAAAACTGTAGAATATTAGGAAGTTTAAAATTCTTGCTAATTATAAGAATCTTAAATATTTTTTAAAGAAATAATAACTTACAGAGAGGTAAAGCTAGTAGGTGGAGAAATTATTTTAGTATAATTTTTACCTTAAGTACCGGTTAGATACTTAGGTAGTAGTTTTTAATATTTTCTCCTGGAGGGAATAAGATATCCCTAAAGGGTAGAATAATGAGAGGTAATAGGAATAAGTAATATAAATTATTCTAGATATTATTATTCCTGTGAAACTTTAGGTAAGATATATAAATATTATTAGTATTAAGGTTTTTAAAGGAAGACTAAATCTTTAAGAGATATAGAATTATACTACTAAGAGAGATTTCTTATAT
Source organism: Colletotrichum lindemuthianum (assembly GCA_001693025.2). NCBI lineage: Eukaryota > Fungi > Ascomycota > Sordariomycetes > Glomerellales > Glomerellaceae > Colletotrichum > Colletotrichum lindemuthianum. The sequence continues at coordinate 33,739 of MASP02000278.1, read as the reverse complement.
TAATAAATCTTTATAGTAGTTTAGTAGGGAAAGTATAATTTTTCCCCTAATCTTTATATTAAAATTCAGATTACTAAATAAACTATTAATATACTGAGATAGTTTATCTTTAAAGAGAGATTTTAAATACTAAATAGTAAAGAGAGTAATAGCCTCTTTAATAAGCTTAGAATTAGGTTAGTATAGAAGTTATATAACTTCTTTCCTGCAGGCTACCTAGAGTGTAATAATATACTGAAGATTATAAGTTAATAGTTTTACTAGTCTAGATAGATATAAAGTATCTACTGATTTATATATAACTATAATATATATAGGAATATTAATATTTAGAGGTAAGCTAAAAAGGAATTTCTAAAGTTTCTACTAATATCTAACTAGTTACACTCTAATCTATTAATAGATTCTATTACTAATTTACCCCCCACGAAAGAATAAAGTAACTATTACCTCTAGGTTATGATTAATTAACTAGGTAAGGTTTTTATATTAGAAGAAATAGATATAATAGAGGTAGAGGTATATACCTAGTAGTTCCTTAGTTACTACTATAGATTCTATAGAATATTATACTCTATTATATATAATAGAGAATCTAACTGGGTAAGTTACTTCTGGAAGGAATTCTGTAGGTTAATAGATATTATATATCTATTAAGTATTAGTTACTACCTGCAGACTAATAGAATTATAAAATAGTATAATTAGGAAATTTAAGTAGTTTTAAGGGTATTTACCTACTAATTTCAGAATAATTAGGATAACCTACTATTTATTATATAGTTAGCTTTCTATAACTAGTAGTATAATATAATAGAAACTATACCTTTGTTTATAGATTATAAATATTATATTAAATCTATTTTAGTTACTAAAGAGTATATAGAATTACTTAGTAATAGTAAGGTTATAGTTTATTAGCTAGTTAAGAGAATATAGTTAGTAATAATATATATTTATATGGAGATAACTATTACTTAGTAGAGATTAGAAGCTTAGGTAAATAAAATCTAGTTTCCTGCAGATTAGTATTAAGTTAGTAATAAGGTATAGTTAAATATATCTAACTATAAATTACAGAGGTTAAGTTAAAAGTTAGTCTAACTATATTTTAAATATATAGTAGTGAAGCATTCCTTACTATATATTTTAAAGTTAGATATTCTGAAGTCTATTTACTTATAGTTTTATATAAACTTACTTTAGAAAGCTACTACTTATTTACTGCCTAGGTAGATTATAGTTAATAGCTAGCTACTACTACTAGTGAATAATAATAGGGTAGTTAAATAGCTAGTTAAAAATATTTTTACTGTAAGGATATATTAGGTGGAAAGAGGATACTAATAAGAAGCTTTTATTAAATAGGAAGGATATATAAATTTTATATAGAAGTCTGTTAATATTATTATAGATATAGTAGCTCTAGAGTAATATAAAGTGATATATAGGTTAATTGTAAATAACGATAGAAATTCAGCCTATAGTTTCTAACTGGGTGGCGGCTGGGGAGGAGGGAGGTAATATTATAAGTTATGTCTGAATGTCCAGCTAAAGCTATACTTAGGTATCTGAAGTTAACCCCCTCGCCCGAGTAGGGTCCCAGTGGACTCTATATAATATTATATATATAGACTTTTCTATGTATTTGTGAAAGCTTCTCCTTTACTTCTTAGTTCTAAAAAAATAGTTTTTTACGCTACTTTCCGGTTGAATAAGTTTAGATTCAGCCTTTTATAAGTATAGAAATATAAGAAAGCTACTATAAAGGTTATAAAAGCTATAGCTACTTTAGGTTATATTAAACATAACTAGGGAGATAATATTTACCTACCTAATAATAGTAAGAATTTAGGAAAAAAGTAACTTTAAAGTAAAGTTAGACTTTAAAGTTAATAAAGATAGAAGTAATAGAATAGGGATAATAATAGAAAAACAAATAGGTAAGTAATTAATAGTTAGCTACTATTTAGGCTAGAATTAATAAAGGTTACTTTATTAATATACCCATTAATATAGGCTGTAATATTTATATTATTATTAATATTTTTCTTATAAAGAAACTTTACTTTCTACTGGTTAATAAGTTAAAGAGATAAATAAGGAAATATATTACTAGGTTATTATCTAGTAATATCCAGGGGGTGGCTATTCTAACTCAGGAAGTTAGTAGCTATATATAAAAGATTTATTTATATATTATAGAGGGTTTTTAGCTGCTTCTATATTTTAGGTGGCTATAACTAGAGAATAATTATATTATCTATAATACTGAAGCCTAATAGATAATCTATAGGAAGGATAGTATAATAGCCTACCTAAAATATTAGGATATGTTAATATAACTTAAGGAGATTTAGTTAGCCTGCCTGCTTAATACTAATATATTTATATTTATCTGCTAATATATTATATAGTATACTAGTAATATATCTAGCCTCTACTAGGTTATATTTATTGGTTTTATGCATCTTAAGAAAGTATTAGCTTTAAAGGTGGAGGTAAACCTAAGGGATTATATTTCTGTGAATATTTTAAAGGAATTTCCAGATTCTTTCCATTTAGGTTTAGTATACTAGCTACCCCCCAGTTAACTAGAAATAAATTACTATATTTTACTAATTCCTAATAATAAGGAATAGAAACTAGATTTTCTATAGGGATTCCTTTATAGTATATTATAGGAGACGCTTCTAGTACTTAAGAAAACTTTAGAGAACTTACTTAATAAGGAATTTATTAAAGTAAGTAGCTTCTTTACTGGTATTCTAGTTATTTTTATAAGGAAGTTAGGTGGAGGAATATACTTTTATATAAATTATAGAGTTTTTGATATAATTATAAAGAAGGATTATTACTTCCTCCCTCTTATATTAGAGACTTTCTGGAGGGTTACTGCAGCTTATTAGTATATTAAACTTAATATTATCACTATATTCTATAAGATTAGAATTAATAAAGTAGACTAGAAGAAAATAGCTTTTCGAATATATTATAGTTTCTTTAAATGAATAGTATACCTCTTTGGATTTACTAATATCTCCACTATATTCTAATAGTATATTAATAGCTACCTATAATAGTTTCTAGAAACTTTTATTAAAGAATAAAGTAATAATACTCTTATTTATATTAGTAATTTATAAAAGGAATATAAGGAGAAAGTTTATTAGATATTTAGCTACCTTATTAATTGAAACTTAAAGTTAAATCTGAAGAAGTATCAGTTTTCTGTTATTATAATTAAGTATATAAGGCTTATTATATTAGCTAGAAAGGGTTTTTCTTATAACTTTAAGAAGTTAGAGGTTATTATTAACTAGCTTCCCCCCAGCTTACTGAAGGGTATTTATAATTTTCTTAAGTTTATAAATTATCATAAGGTTTTTATATTTTAGTATAATATTATTATAGAGTTTTTGAACTGCCTAACTTAAAAGTTAGTTTCCTTTAACTGGAAACTGAAGTAGTAGGAGATCTTCCTTATACTGAAATACCATTTTACTATAAAACTAATTCTATAGATATTTAATTCTAATATTTTAATAATAATAGAGATAGACTATTTAGGGTATATTCTGGGAGGTATATTAACTTAAGATAATAAGATTCAAATAAGATATTTAGTAGCTTTCTACTTCTAATATTTAATCCCTATAAAGTTTAATTACCTAATTTATAATAAGAAACTTCTTATAATATTAACTTATTTATAAATATAGAGGGTAAAGTTATAAAGCACTAGGAAGTCTAAGATTCTAATTAATTATAAAACTTTAAGTATCTTATAAAGAAATAATAGCTTATAGAGAGGTAAGGTTAATAGGTGGAGACATTATCTTAATATAACTTCTATCTTAAGTATTAGCTGGATATTTAAATAGTAGCCTCTAATATTTTCTTCTGGAGGAAATAGAATACCTCCAGAGGGTAGAATAATAAGAAGTAATAAGGATAAATAATATAGATTATTCTGAATATTACTATTCCTATAAGGCTCTAGGTAGAATATATAGATATTATTAATACTTAGATTTTAAAAAGAAAACTAAATTTATAAGAGATATAAAATTATATTACTAAGAGAGACTTCTTATATTATTAAATTTTTATAGTAGTTTAGTAGGGGAAATATAACTTTCCCCCTAATTTCTATATTAAGATTTAGATTATTAAGTATATTATTAATATACTGAAATAGCTTATCTTTAGAGAGAGATTTTAGATGCTAGGTAGTAAAGAAAGTAATAACTTCCTTAATACGCTTAGAATGAGGCTAGTACAAAAATTATATAACTTCTTTCCTGTAAGCTACTTAGGGTATAATAGTATACTAGAGATTATAAGTTAATAGTTCTATTAATCTGAATAGTTATAAAATATCTACTAATTTATATATAACTATAATATATATAGGGATAGTTATATCTAGAGGTAGGTTAAGAAGGAATTTCTGAAGCTTTTACTAGTATCTAACTGGTTATACTCTAACTTATTAATAGATTTTATTACTAACTTACCTCCTATAAAAAATAAGGTAGCTATTACCTCTAGGTTATTATTTATTAACCAAGTAAAATTTCTATACTAAAAGAGATAGATATAATAAAAGTAGAAGTATATACTTAGTAGTTTCTTAGTTACGATTATAGGTTTTATAGAATATTATATTTTATTATAAGTAATAGAAAGTTTAACTGGGTAAGTTACTTCTGGAAAAAGTTCTACAGATTAATAGATATTATATACTTATTAAATACTAGTTACTACCTGCAAACTAATAGAATTATAAAAAAGTATAATTAGAAGATTTAAGTAGTTTTAAGGATATTTACCTACTAGTTTCAGGATAATTAGGATAACCTACTACCTATTATATAGTTAGCTTTCTATAACTAGTAGTATAATATAATAGAAGCTATATCTTTCTTTATAAATTATAGATATTATATTAACCCTATTCTGGTTACTAAGTAGGATATAAAACTACCTAATAATAATAAGGCTGCTACCTATTAGCTAGTTGAGAGAATATAATGAGTAATAATATATATTATATAAAGATAGCTACTACTTAATAAAAATTAGAAACTTAGGTAAATATAATCTAGTTTCCTATAGATTAATATTAAGTTAGTAATACGATATAGTTAAATATATTTAACTATAAGTTACTAAACTTAAGCTGGAAGCTAACTTAGCTATATTATAAATATATAATAGTGAAGATTCTCTTACTATATATTATAAAGCTCAATACTTTAGGCTTTATTTACCTATAGTTTTATATAAATTTACTCTAGAGGGCTGCTACTAACCTGCTGCCTGGGTAGGTTATAGTTAATAGCTAGCTACTGCTATTAGTAGATAATAATAAGGAAGCTAAATAGCTAGTTAAAAATATTATTACTATGAGGATATACTAAGTGGGAAGAAGATACTAATAAGAAACCCTTATTGAATAGGAAGGATATATAAACTTTATATAGAAGTCTGGTAATATTATTATAGATATAGCGGCACTAGAGTGGTATAAGGTAATATATAGACTAATTATAAATAATAATAGAAACCTAGCCTACAGCCTCTAACTGGATAGTAGCTAGAGAGGAGGGGGATAATATTATAAACTATATCTAAATATCCAGTTAGAGTTATATTTAGGTATCTGAAGCTAACTTCCTTACCTAAGTGGGGCCTCAGTAGGCTCTATATAATACTATATATACAGACTTTTCCATATACTTATAAAAACTTCTCTTTTACTTCTTAGTTCTAAATAAATAGTATTTTACGCCACCTTCCGGTTAACTAAGCCTAAGTTTAGCCTTTTATATAATATTACAGAAGTACTTTCCTTATTCTATTAATAATATTAATTATAATATTAAGTATAAGCCTTATCTTTCTAGTTTTATACTAAATTCTAGACGTAATTTTAAGACTTTATTAAATAATAAATTTAAAGACTTTGTTTCAAAATTTATTATTAGTTTTACTAGAAACAACCTAGAATAAGAATATAAAAGGTAAGTAGTTTATTAGTTATGGAAGTAATTATATAAATATTAACTAACTAATATATTATTAATAGTCTAAGAGAGTTTATTAGTAATAATCTTCAATCTACTAATAAGAAGAGCTTATTTTGAGAATCTATTAAAGATTATATTCCTTCAGAAAGTATTATTCTTAATACTAATAGTAAAGACAAAGAAAAATCTAGAGATAATATTAAATCTTAAATAAACTTTATAATAGACCCTAATAGATCTAGGGCTAAATCTAAAGAGCTTAAACTTTCTTACCCTAAGCCTAAAGAAGAATTTATTAGTATTCTATTTCCTATTTAAAGTAAAAAGAAAATAAAAACTTTTAAAAAGATAAACTTAATAGCTACTTTAAAGTGCCGTTATAAGGAGATAAAGTAAGTTAAAATTACTTCTATATATTTTAGAAAACATTAAACCTAACTAAATAATAGGTACAACCTACTGAATAGTGGAAGGAAAATAAAGTTAAGTTCCCTATTTTAAGTATTTTAGCTAGAAGATATTTATCTATTCTACCTACCTCAGCAGCTATAGAATCTAGCTTTAATTAATTAGGTAATATTATTACTAAAAGAAGAACTAGTTTAAAATATGAAAGTTAAAAGTAGTTAGTATTACTAAAACGTTGGTTTCACTATAATAATAAACTAAATAGTAATTCTAAGCTATTCTTTCCGAAATTCTATATAGATTTATTTGATTATAGAGATATTTCAGAGGATGAATTAGACTTTACTATTAAAGGGGATATAAGTAGTAGTAATAGTAATATAGAGGAAAGTGATATAGAAATGGATATAAATAGTGATTAATATATTAGGGTTGGATATTTCCTTTTTATTATTACTAAGTATTAGTATTTTATTTAATATTAATATCTTATTAGTTATTACTTTCCTAATATTAATAATATTTTGAAATTTAGTTTCTCTGTTATAAAGTAATATATAACTGTAACTATAACAGTTTGAGATTAGTTAAATTTTATTCTTTTAATATTGATATTTACTTTACTTATTACTATAACCTTAATTTAGTGTATTATATTACAAATAAGAGAAATATAAATAAATATGATATATTTGTAATATATTAGGTTTTGAAATATTATAAATATAAATATATATATTAGCTATAATATATAATATATTACAAATGTATATAATGTGGTTGATAAGTAAGCTAGACAGATAAGCGAGCTGGACACCCAACCGTAACTAACCTATCTTCTACCTTACAACCCACGTAACGCTATAATAAAATAATAATATTATAGAATAAAGAAGCTTAATTAACTCTAGCCTTCCAGACTATTAATTAAACTTTAAATCTTAGTATTCAGGCTGCAGCTAAAATCTATTTAGTATTATATTTAACCTTAGCTATCTAACTAAAAGGTATTCTATCATAACGTAACACTACTTCTAACTTACAGAATTTGACTATATTTAAAGAGGAGAAGCTAGTTAAGTATATTTTTAACCTAGATTCCTGATTGTTTCCTCTCTGTATTAGTAGTGTGGAAGATATAGCTAATTAACTGCTTACTGACCATAATACGCCCCCTATTGGGAAGCACTAAGCTTCGAACTTCATTAAGCAATAACTACAGCTCTAGATACGTTTTTTTCGTAAATATAACTATAAGAGGGTCTAATATAAAAACCTAGACGCAATAAATATGTAGTTTTAGCTTATAGCGAATATAATCGTAAAATATAATATTATAGACTTAGATATCTATAACTTTAACGAGACTGAGTTTATAATAGGCTAGATTATATCCAGAATAATTATAATAAATACTAAAAAATACTTAAATATAAAAATAATATAGTTTAGTAACTAAGAATAGGTTATAACTATCTAGACTATCAGTTTATTAGACTATAATATTCTACTATATATTATCATTTTAAAGTAATAGCATCTCTCTACCTAATATATAGAAATAGGTTTCCTACATAACTAAGTTATTATAACGTCTGAAAATAAATAAATAATAAACAAAAAAGGTTTAGATTAACTTCAGTATTTTAATTAGTATATAAAACTATATATAAGTAGTAAATATTACTTCCTTATTATTAATAGTTATAAAAGTTACTATATAGCTAATTTTAAGATATATTATAAGGAAAATAATATTATTTTATTTTATATATTAGCTTACTCTTCTTATTTATTTCAGCATTTAGATATTAGATATTTTAGACTACTGAAGAAAGTATATAGTTAATAAATTAAGGATAAGATATACTAAAGTAATATTTATATTATAAAGAAAAACTTCTTCTCTATATTGTATAAGGTTTTTATATAAGTTCTTATAGTTAAAAATATCTAGAGAGGTTTCAGAGGGGTTAGGTTTATCCCTCTTAGTGTAGAAAGTATACTATTAAAGCTTAATATTAAGTTATATATTCTAACACCTCTAGAATCCCTCTTAATAATACTCCCTATATAAACTTCTTAGATACTAAATAACCTAATAGAAATATCTTCTTAGTCTGAACTTATTAAGAAGAGAATTTCTTACTATTAAAATAATTTACTAACTTTAATTATTAAAGCTATAGAGTATCTATTAAAGGGAGTATATAAATTTATATACTAAATTACTTTATTAAGGTGTGAAGTTTAGATTTTTTAAGAGGAGAATAACTTACTTAGTAGATACTAAAAGGCTAAGAAAATATATTTTAGATAAGGAGGAAGTCTCACTATAGTTAAGATAGAGAATCTTTAATTATAGAGAGAGGCTATAATCTAGATTGAAGAGGAAATATACTCAAGTAGTAGTTGCCGGCTGAGAATAGAGATAGGCTAATAGTAATATAGCGTCTGTAGGAACACTAGTTATAATATATAAATATGTTAATTTACTGAAGAAATATCTAAAGAAGAAGATCTTAATTAGTTTGAATTTAATTAATTTCGTAGGTATTATATATCGGTCGGAAATATAATATAGTTGCAGTTAGGTGTCCAGCTTGCTTATCTGTCCAGCTTGCTTATTAACTATATTATTTGTATTTATATTAGATATATTTGTATTATTATAATGCTCTGAGTATTAGTAAGGTAAAATAAATTATTTACTATATAAAGTGTAAGAATATCTTATATGCTACCTCTAGAAAGTATATTATATTTAACTTTAATTTTTATTACTAAAGCTATAGCAGCTATATCTTTTTTCAAATATTTCTAAATAAAGTTACTAACTATTTATAGAATATTTACCTTATAATTTATATTGAAGCTATTATAACTATAGCGTTTAATAACTTTATCTTACTTCTTAAATGCCAGTATAATATTAACATTAAGGTTTTTAAGTATAATAATAAGGTTTTTAGGTATAAGAGGCTAAAGGTTATTCTAACTACTTAAGGTATTTCCTTTAAGTTATTTACACTATATATATAAGACTTAAATAGAGGTATAAAGTATATTAATGTTATTGTTAAAACTTACGTAAAGGCTATAAGGTAAGGAAGTAAACTACTTTATAATCTTTAGCGTGAAGTTTTATAAGTGGCGGTATTTCTTTATAACTATATACTAATAAGCTTTTTAGGCTGGCGAATACTATATTAGAGACTTTATAAGGTTACTTGAGAAGATAATACTGTAAGGTTAAATTTAGGCTACCTTTATATATATAGCTATAAGTATTTTACTCTTACTATAAACGTAAAACTTAAATATAACTACCTTACCTACCTTAAGAGGTATACTTTTATTAGCTTTTTAGTTAGATATATATTTACTAATTAATTTTAAATATAGAACCTTTCGTAAAATAAGATTACTATAATTCATAATATCTCTTTTCATAAGATAATATTCTTAATAGAAATTTAACTTCTCTATAAGATAAGTTTAAGAGGTTTAACTTTAATAAGATTTCTTATTAGTTATAAAAGTAATTAGCTATGGTAAAGTTATATAAAGTCAGCTTAAATACTTACTTAAGCTTAAGTAAAAGGTTTAATAAAGTTATTTATATTAAAAATATAGAGGGTAGCTATAGAAGCTTAAGGTTTTATATTTACGCTATAGCTAACCGTAAGCTTTATAAGACCTTATATAAAACTGTAAAGCTTATACTATCAATTCCTCTAGAGCTATTTACTTTATTCTTCAATAACTTTATTTATATAAATAAAATTATAGGGGGGTAAGAAAAATAGATATTTCCAGAGAGGGTGAAATATAAGGAATAGATAAGATATTATGCTAACGTAGCTGGAAGACTTTTATTCAAAGTTACCTTTTTGGCTGGCGTCTTTTAGTAATTTCAAGATACTGCTAGATATTTCCGCCTGTAGCTATAGGATTATATAAGATATTAACTAAAGGGAGTTCCTAAGATTTAAATTTTAAGAGAATTCTAAGAGGATATTATGAATTTAAAAGATAAGTTTCAGCTACAGAGTAAACTAAATATTAAAGAGTTTTTAAGGTATACGAAAGTAGAGATTTTTACTTTTGAAGTTTTATAATAAAGATTATTACTATTAACTATATTTTACTTGGTAATACTTACTTATTTATATACTAAAGCTATAATGGTAGCTAAAAGAGTTTATTTTGGAAGTTATATTAAATTATACTTTTAAAGTAAGGTTAGTAAGGTTTTTGTAAGAGGCTTGAAACTTTTAGGTTTATTAGAGGCTAGCTATAAGAGGTAACTTAATAGTGTCTAAATAGTATTATAATAAATTTGAAGAGTTTATACTTATAGTGAAAACTCTTTACTAAACTATAGGGGTAGCAGCTCTATAGAGCCTGTTTAGTAGTATCCTATATAAGCCCTAAGGTTTAGGTTTATAATATACTTCCTACTAACTCTCCCTCTATCATTATAGTAATAGTAATTATTAACAGCTTTATAGTTATATTATTATTTACCTAATTACTTAAGTAAGTTAAGCTAATAGAAAGATATATTCCTCTAATATTAGATAGTCTAGCTAATAGAAAGATTTATACTACTATCCTCTAGATTACTTCCTGAGTGATTCCATACTGTAATTCATCTTCCCTCTATAACCATAAGATATACTTTTTCCTTCTATATTATAACTATCATTTTCTTTCTTTAGATAATTTATCTACTTCTCTCTATACCCCCTATAATACTACCAATTTACCGCTATTGTACTTTTATTTTCCTATTATTACTACTTCCTCCTATTATATTAGTTACCTTTTTTGCTAATATTAATTCCTCTAATAATAATTATAACTACTATCTTCCCCCCAGTAAGCCTACCTTCTGTATCTATAGTAGCTATATTATTAAAAGTAATTTTAATAATAAAGAGAACTTACTTCCCTAAGTAGTTAAGTCTACCTACCTTAACTATTACTCTAAGTGTAATAGAAGTAATTTTACCTAAATATTACAGCCAGCCTTAGGTTTAGTAGAGGTAAGTCTGTTAGTAGTAAGTTAAGGCTATAATATATAGGTAACAGTATTATTATGGCGCTGAAGAGAGTAGGTTTCCAGAGCTTACAGTAATTAGGTGTAAGTCTAATAAGAGGATTAAGAAATAAGGCTAGAAGTATTTAAGGATAATTGTAAAGTTAATTACTGAAAAGCTATAGAAGTTTAACCTTAAGTAAACTTAAGCTTATTCTATATATAAATTCTCATTCCTGGTATAGTAATTACTAATTACTACTTACTGGTGATTAATTACGAATTACCTTTATATATATAAAGTAACTACCTTATTATTATCTCTATGTAACTTATATTATAGTTCTTTCATACTAAGTAAAGTCCTTATTATTTCTATGTAATCTTATATATAAAGAATTTATAACTACCAGGCATTCTGTGGGGTATCCCTTAGGTTTATAGTTTTAATAGATTATAATATTAGGTTTCCTCTCTAAAGGTTTAGTTTCCAGACTTATATAAGTAAGTGTTATTTCTAAACTGAATGTTAGTATTTATATTTCTCTAAATACTAATATAATAGCAGAATCTTCTCTTAATTATGTACTATCTTCTACTATATATTATTACTATTATACTCTATAAATTACTTAGCTTAGTTTTAAGATTATACCTTATATTTATTATTATAGTTAGAATTTCTATTGTAAGATACTTTAGGAAATAGATAGTTATAATTTATATATAGGCTGGAAAACTATGTATTACTTCCTAAAATACTATCTGTAAATCTATATAGTTTCTAGTGTTTTTATTATATAGGCTAACATATTATTATCTAGTAGACTATTTATTAAATAAAGCTAGTTATTTAGATAATAGAGAAGAGGCTATTAAGGTAGTTTTATAAAAGAAGGCTAGAATATTATATATATAGTTTAAGGTTTTAAGAAAAACTTAGGCTGAAATAAATAAGTTACTTATAAAATTGAATTATATTTATAGAATAAGGAGAAATATATTTAAGTGGAATTACTTAATATATAAAAGGAATTCTAAAGAAAGTATTCTAATAATCAATAAGAATATAGTATCTTTAGAGGCTTATTTAAATAATACCTTTGATGTAGTTAATTAAGATACTAGATTTAGTAATCCTAACTTAGCAAATTTTAATTTTAGCATTTCTAGTATAATAGTCAAGAATTCTTAATTTTCGGAGGATAGTATTTCTGAATATAGAGATGTTTTATCTCCTTAAGGTCTTTTATCTAGTTAATATTTAGGTTAAGAATATTAAATGCAAACTGGTTTTTTAATCTAAATTATAAATATTATAGTTTATTTATATACCTATTATTTCCAGTATTTTTAAAGTTCTTTAAGGTATCTAATATTAAATACTGGTTTCTATATATTTTCTGCATAATTATATTCTTTCTATTTAATAAGATATTATATTTCTATATTATCTTATTAATCAATATAATTAAGAATTTATTTTACTTTATATTCTTATTCTAAATCGACTTTAATATAATGTTTTATATAAGATTCTTTTGATGCTAGTTAAAGAAGTAAAATATAAAAAGCTAAATAATATCTTATAATATCTAGTAGTAATAGTTTATAGTTAATATTCAAGGTTTTGTAGATAATTTCAAATAATTTAAGTTTCATAGAGTTTAATTTATCACTTAGTTATTTAATCTTAATATTCTATCTAGTAAGGTAGATACTATCTTCTTTCTTAAAAATTAGTTCTCTAATCCTTAAAATATTAGTATACTTATATATTTATTATCTAATAAATTTAAACCTTTCAGCAGTCTATTCTAAAGTTTATAAAACTTCGAAATATTTGCTATTACTTTTGCTACTTATTCTCCCTATTAAGGTTTTCTATATATAGTGAAATTAAATTTATAATTTAGATATAAAGATAATTCTTGAATATTTTCTTCTACTATACTATCATAGGTAAATAAGGCTATTAGTAGTAAAGTAACCTAATAATCTTATTAGTAGTCAATATAGTATCTAAGGTAGATTTTAAGAATCTGGTTAATATAATCAGTCTGGCTATTAGTTTTTAGATAGAAAGTAGTAGATAGTTAGTATTTTACTTTAAATTGCAAAATTAGGAATTTCCAAAATTTAAATATAAGAAGTTTATTTCTTTTAGATATAATTTCCTAAGGTAGCTTATATTAGCTGATAATAATTCTGAGGAAGATATATATAAAACCTTCTGCTATACTTAATTTCTTATAGAAAATAAAGTAGATATATTTAGTAAGTTATTTCACTATAATAAGAATATTATTATAATATACTTTAGTAAGTAGTTCTTATAACTTTAGTAGCTTAATAATAAAGTTTAAGGAAATTAATTTCTAGAGCTTTTAAGGTATTAGTAGGAATTATAATTTAGTATTGAATCTAAATTAGCTGAACTTATTTTTGATATAAACTTTATAATTCTTGATTATATTAATTATATTTTATCTTATAATTCTTTTATTATAATATTATTCAATTCTTTTGAATATTTTAGTAACTTCTTAATATCTATATGCGGATATATTATAAATATTTCTAATTATCTTATATGTTATTCTTCTAGTTATATTAGTATTAACTTATCTGGTAATTAAAAGTAGCTTCTATATAGATATAAGGTTTCTATCTATATTCTTTTTTAGGATAACCTATATATCTTCTGATACTGGAATATTATAATCTAACTTTTAACTGAATATATCAGTTTTTCTATTTTTTATTTCTTTATAGTAAATAATATAGAAGTTTAATTCTAAGAGAAATTCTAACTATCTAATTTGTTACTTATTAAGAATTTTGGATATTATAAAATATATAAGATTCTTATAGTCTATATTAATCTAAACTTTATATTTAATTCCCAAGATTTAAAATTTCTATTTTTAGAATACTTTAATAATAACTATAAGTTTCTTCATATAAATCTAGTAGTTAAAACCTGGTTCACTAAGTTTATATAAATAGAAGATATAAGGATATAATATTTATTATATATTTTATTATTCTAGTTATCCTCCTATAATATAGTCTAAGGTGTTAGTTTTAACTTTAAATAGTTTATTAGAATTTGGAATTATAAGAATAAATTCTAAGATAACCTAGTTCTTAATATTTTAAAATATTTCTTCTTATCTATTAGTCTAATTAAATTTAATATCTTTTTATACACGTTTGGTAAGTGGAATTATTTTCTTTATGTAATTCTTAAGGAATCTTTAGTAAAAATTGGTAAATCTAAGGAAAGCTTAGATTTCCTTAATATATATCAACTTAGGTTAGTTTTTAACTGCCTGGATCTTCTTAGTTAATATTTTAATTATATTTAGTATAATAGTAAATTCTAAATATTCCACTTATTATATATAAAATTTGCGTTTCTCTAGTTCAACTAGCAGTTTAACTTACTAAAGTTTCTAAAGTATTTTATAAATATATTCTATATATTCTTTAAATATTCTTATGTAAATAAGAATGCTATTAAGATATACTATATATAAAATATCTAAATATTCATATAGTATATAGTTAATTATAAATTGGAATATTATGGATACAGTAATAAGTTTAAAAGATATTATAAGGTATTTATAAAATCCTTTTCTTATTCTGAAAGCAGTTTTCTATTCCTTACCTTTTTTAATTTAAATTAGATTATAAGTTTCTTGAAGGTCAAAAGCTATAGATTTATTAGCTTTATAAAGTTAATCTTATAGTTTTAATATAAGTGTTAATAGTTATTAGTTTGTAATTATTATATTATTTAGGTATTAATAATTAATTTAAAGTTATAGCTTACCGTTTATCTTAAGTATAAATAGAAGTAAGCTTTCTGTTAGTAATATTAAATATTTAATATAATTATTCTTAAGGTATTTATCAATATATCTATTCAATACTTCTATTTCTGTTTAATTAGATTTATAAACTTTACTAAATTTAGGCTTCCTTTCCTCCTTTAAAGGAATCTTATAATTATAACTGATATATTCTAGTAGTTTAATTTTAAGTTCTTCTGTAAAAAATATTTTATAAGTCTGATATTTATTAGGAATAATCTTAGGTTAATCTATCTTATTATTAACTTTTACTGCTAATATAATATTTAATATCTAGGCTACTATATTCTTAATCCTAAAGTAGATGATAAATCTTAATGCTCTTAAAGTTATATCTAATTTATATAGAATTCCTTTATCTGGAGAGTCCTTAGAAACTTAATTTTTCTATTAAAGTCAGCTAGGTTTCTAATTTATCTATAGGTTATTCTTTTATAACTATAGAATATCCAAAATGATCTCTTTATTACCTATCTCTATTATATTGAAGATACAGTTTTCCTTCTAGCTATAGTAATTTAAAGAGAGATATATAGTTTCTAAACTAATAATATCTCCGCTATACTTAATACTTTCCCCTTTAATAGTATACAGCTGGTAAACCTTAGTTTTTATTATCTATAGGATTTGTTATTTACTTACTATTGATAGTAATATAAAGTTTCCTTAAATACTATAATTAATTAGAGCTTAAATTTTATATCTGTTTACTATAATATTAAGGTGAAAGTGTTTTTTATTATATTCTGCCGTTACTAGATATAAGAATCTTATCTAAAATACTTTTCTTTATTTTTATTTAGTAGATAAGTTTAGTTTTTTAACTACTTATAACTACTTATAGTGCCTTAGTTTTCATATTATTCCGTCTTTATAATAGTAGATTGCAATTCTTCCTTCTTAAAGTATCTTACTGAATATTAATTCTCTATATTTCAGTGTTAGTAATACTAGTTTGTCTTTAGTGTCTCTTTCTTATTTCCAAGGTTTAATACGTTAATAGCGTTATTCTCTTACTTTATTAAAATAATAGATTATATAGTGGTCTAATTTATAGTCTATCTATTTACTAATAGTATTATTTCCGTATACTATAGGGTAGTTTTTGCTGGATCCGAATATTGCAAAATGGTTTTTATTAAAATGCTGAAGTTTCCAAAATAGTAGATCCCTATTAAGGTATATATTTGGAATTAAATTATACTTAAAGTATTATAGAAAGAATTATCTGTTGAATTTATTACGAAAGTATAGTATATAGTTATCTTATATATAATATACCTAAAAAATAGTTTAGTAAGCTAGGTAATTAATTTATAGAAGCTTATAGTTTATATTATAGAGGATTATTCTTAGGTAGTTTAGTGTTTAGTTGCCTGGAACTTTATAGAATATAATAACCTGCTTATTTTAAGTTAGGTGAATCTTCTTAATTTTAAGCTTTCTATCTTTCTTACTGCCTGGTTGCTATAGAATAGAGAATTCTAAATTTACAATAGTATTATTATCTAGCTTGATACTATTATTAATTAATTTAAATAGGTTACTTAGGTTAATATAGATTTCTAGGCTGATTTTGATATATATTTACTAATAGAGGTTATTAAGTTATTTCTTAACCTTACGTTTCAGCTTATAGTGTTTAATTATAGTAAGGATTTGTATTAGTAACTTATCGCTTACTCTAAATAGTTATGCGAAAGCTTAAGTAAAAAGTAGGTTTCCTCTAATGTTAATATTTTGCTGAATTTAATACTAAACTTTTCATAAAAGCTAACTATTAGGTATTGAACTAATTTTACGGTAAAGTTTTCTTTTAGCTGCCTGCAGCTATAGAATTACCACTTTATTTTCTTATATTCAGTCTTACTTGGAAACTGGCGTAAAGTCTTCTTCTTTCTGAATATTAGCTATTACTAATATCTTCTTAATATAGTATTCTGATTATCTAGAAGGATTCTTAGGATATTATTCTGCATTATTCTTAGATTCTTAGTATATAATACAAATATTATTAAAATAGGCTATCTAAATTAGATAGATATAGGGTATTTCCTTCTTAGTAATATTAACTTATTAGGTTTATTTAAATACTAGCTGAAATTATTATCCTTATTATTAATATATAGGTAAGTAGCAGTCTTTAGCTATATATTCTAATTTATTATAATTATAGTATTTAAAACTTCGTTATTTATTATTTTTGGTGGTAGCTTTAGCAGTGGGGTCTATAGGTCCGCTATAGTAGCGGTAAGATATACTTATTCATAGGGTAAATTATTATCTAGTTTCCTGATTTTTATCTTAATTTCAGTAATTATATAGTAGTTCTTAGTACTTATATTCACTATTAGGTTATTAAAATTATTACTATTTACCTTTTTTATTGTAATACTTAAAACGTTAGTTTTGAATCTTAATAGTAGGTTCTGCATATATAATAAATTTACTAAATCTATCTTATTTAATAAGCTTATCTTTAAGATTGTTTTTTATTCTTAGTAAAATATAAAGATCTTAATATTATTAATATAATGAAGTTTAATATAAATACATTTGAATTCAGCTATATAATATATAGCTATATCTTTCTACTTCAAAGCAGCTAGATTTTATTTATACTATTATTACTTATTTAGTTCTTAGAATAGTAAGATTAAAATACTTTTAAAGTTATAGTAGCCTATAAAGATAGTCTGAGTTTCTAACTTAAGACTATTCTATTTATAAGGAAGAGAGTTAGTAAGATAAGGTTTAAACTATATAAAAACTCTTCCCTTAAGAGATAAGGTAGCATAAATAACTTATTTAGCTTTATTCTTAAAACTGAGATTATAAAACTAATAATAAGCTTAAACTTAAGTAAGAAATTTATTAAAATATCCAGAAGTTTCATTAAAAGCCTATAATAAGTTAAGTTAAAGTTTCTTACATAACTTTATTAGAGTCTGGAAAGTATTAGTAGTAATATAAAGAATATTAACCTCCTACTGAAAAGTAAAAAGTTACTACTAATTCAGATTATTATAGAAATTCTACTAAAGTTAGGTAACTTCCGCAGTATTACTATTAATAATCTCCTGCATCTTAGCTATATTTTTATCAATCTTTTAAAGCTATTATATAAGCTTAGTAGTATTATCCTCTTTATTACTAGAGGGTTTAATATTCTTTATTTCCTAATCCAGAAGCTTAACAGATTATTTACCTTTAGGAAGTATTCCCTTAAAACTAAAAGAAGTAGAAAGAATTTAATATTTAGCAGATATAGTAATACCTTTTCCTAGATATTATTAAGTAGATATTATAAAGTTAACTTACTAAATAGAAGTAATTAAAATATTATAGCTAACCTTAGGTTTAGCAGAAGTAAGTCTGTTAGTAGTAAGTTAAGGCTATAATATATAGGTAATAATATTATTATAATACTAAAGAAAATAGATCTCTAAAGCTTATAGTAGTTAGATAAAGGTTTAATAAGAAGATTGAGGGATAAGGCTAGAAGTATTTAAGGATAATTATAAAGTCAATTACTAAAAAGCTATAGAAGTTTAATCTTAAATAAACTTAAACTTATTCTATATATAAATCCTAATTTCTGGTATAGTAATTACTAATTACTATTTACTAGTAATTAATTACTAATTACTTTTATATATAAAGAGTAATTACCTTATCGTTATCTCTACGTAACTTATACTATAGTTTTTCCATACGAAGTAGAGCCTTTATTATTTCTATATTATCTTATATATAAAATCCTGTAACCGCTAGGCATCCTGCGGGGCGTCCCTTAGTCCTATAGTCCCAACAGGTTATAACCCTAAAGTTACACTTTAGGCTAAAATTACTTCTACTATACATATTTAGTAATAAAATTAAAATATAAGTAGGAATTAAATCTCTTTACTGCTAGCTTTAAGTTATATACTACTAGTTACTAAATTAACTACCTAATTACGTATAGTAATTATATTATTACTACTATTATTCCTGCTAGTAATAAGGAAGATAGCTTTAAGGGCTATTATATTACTATCTTTTTACCTAACCTTTCTATTATAGTTTAATATTATAATAAATATCTTTATTACATCTAGTAAGTATCTCCCATTTATATTACTACTATACTTACTATTCCCTCTTTCTATATTAAGAGAAGTTGTTAGTTTACAACTGGTAAACGTGGTAATCGATCGATTGTTTGTAACTAGGTCGTAACTGGTGCTTCTATTTCGTTATATCTAAGTTTACATTACTGTCAGATTGGGTACTTAAGCTTACGAACAGTTATATTAGTAATATATATTGTGTGGACCTATATCCTTTTAGCTGTATAGTTAATTTGACAATTAAGAGTCTTATACACTCTAGGCAGGCTGTAGGTTCGAATCCCACTTCTATAGGAAGTGAAAACAGACGTAGAGATACTCTGTAACGCCGTAGAGATACTCTATATATAGGCATAAGTCTACTAGCTAGAACAGAATAGGCCTGACTCTAGCAGCCCTGAGGGGGCGTGTCAGATTGGGTACTTAAGCCTACGAACAGTTACATCAGTAATATGTATTATGTAGGCTTATATCCTTTTAGCTGTATAGTTAATTTGACAGTTACGGCACACGCGTACACACTATACGCCATTGGGATTAATCCGTAGGATGATCCCTCTTATCTAATTAGTCTAAAAAGTGGGGCATCTAGTATACTACCCACTATTATAGCTTTTGCCACATTAGTGCCCATTTAACTTAAAACTAGCAATACTCTCCTTTGTGGTAAAAGCGTAAAATAGCGTTAAATGTAAAAATAGTATAAAACGTAAAAATAACGTAAAACGTAAAAATAGAGTAAAACGTAAAAATAGTATAAAATATAAAAATAGTATAAAACGTAAAAACCTAGCTACTAGTTATATATATCTTTTTAGGTATGCTAAAAACTGATTAAATACTGCAAACAGTATTTACTTATAAAAGTACGCCTTTTGATTATTACTATTTAGATGCCTCGAGGCCCTCCTGTAGTAATATCCTCTATTTACCCTCTTTATCCTTATATCCTCCTCTTATTACTTTTTATAGCTTTTATAACCTATATTTCTATCCTTATAATTACTTTATTTATAGTAATAAACATTTTAAGAGCTTAGTTATTAGACATTTTAGTTATTGTCGGTAAGGTTATCTTTACTATCAATCTATTAGATCTTAAACATCTTCCTTCTCTTATATAATTATTATAATATTATAATATTAATTATAGGATATTTCTCTTTAGTAATACCTAACTTAATAAGATACTTATAGAGAGAGTAAGAATCAGTATATATTACTATTAGTATTATTAGTATCTTAAGATATTTAGTTACTTACCTGAAGGTAGTAGATATTATATATCCTATATTAACTCCTATAGTTATATTATAAACCTTAGATACTATTATATTATATATAACTCTCTTTAACTTAATAGAGGAGAAATAGATAATATTATCTCTAAACTTAAAGATATTATTATCTTCACTAATATCTTCTATCTCTAGAATAATAATAAATTTAAGTTAGAATATTATATTATTATTATTAGTAAAAGATCCGTTAATAAATATATATAACCTTATTATCTTAATATTAATAGGGATAAATATTAGGTTTCTTTCAGAGTTATATATTTACTATACTAAATATTTATTAAGTTTTTCAATATTCTCTAATATTAAGTTTTAATATTAAGCTGTAATAGAGAGGTTAAAATATACCTCTAGTTAGTATTTAGAGGCTATATATACTCCTTATACTTATTATTTAATATATATTACTTTTATAGTTTTAGATATAGAGTTAATAAGTTTAACTTTCTTACCTTATCCCTTTTAGATAAGGATAATATTACTATTATCCTTTAAGATAATTACATTTCTGTTAAATATAAAAAGTTTATATTATATAAGTATTAACTTCAGTTTAGCTGCAAATTCTACTTACTGAAGCTCCTCCTCTTCTTTATTATTAAACTTAAGTAAGTAGAGTCTAAAGGTATTATCTATTTAAATATTTATAATACTGAAATATAGATTATTAAGTCTAGAGATTATAAAATATAGATTATATAATAAAGTCTCTATTTATAATTAGTCTTTATAGTAGCTAGAGTATATTATATACTAATAAGTATCTAACTCCGTGAGGTTATATAATAATTAGACTATAATAATAATATCCTCTAAATATTAACTATATCAGCTTACTAGTAACTTTACTAGTATAAAGTAATTTAATATTATCTCTATCTATATATATACTTAAATAATATCTTAGAAGTAAACCTCTATAGAGGTTACCTCTTTAAATATTACTAATAGTATTAATATTATGTAATAGCTAACCTATTAGATTATTAGTAACTATATAAGGATATTAGTTTTCCCCTAATTATTAAATCTCTTAATAACTAATTATAACTTCTTATATAATATATTATCTATATCCTTAACCTTATTAATAAAGTAGAGACTAAAAATCCTTATATTACTATATTTCTTAGTATTAAAATACTTAAAGTGAAGTATACTTTTCACTAATAGAGTTTCCTACTCTATAGTATATAATTTCTAAAATAGCTTCCTTAGTGTCTGAATAAGTCTATATTAGCGAAACTTAATAGCTTTAACAAATACCTCTATCTCTTTTATTATTAGATAAATATTATAGTAGATATTATCTATAAGTTTAGCCTCTATAATAAAGATTATATTTTTATATAGTTATCCTCACTACTTTAGTTTATCTTTATTTAATACTTCTGTTAATATACCCTCTTTCAGATATTTATCTAGTATTTAGTTATTATATAGGTCTGGGGTTTCTATCTCCTTAGTATTTAGTTAATAGTATAGCTTAACTATTATTAATCTGAAGGTACTAGGTTTACTATCTATCTCTATAATATACGTTTCGCTATTAATAGAGATAAGCCTAAAGAGTCCTATCTATCTTTCGTATTTATAGTAAATATATACCTCTAATTAAAAGGGTAAGTAATAGACTGAAGTAGTAGAGAAGCTATTATATATATTTAGAGTATTAGAGACTTACTATTAAGTATAGATCTTATATATTTCTTCTATTACCTTCTAGATAGTAACTACTTATCTTATAATATCTAGAGATAGTAGTGATATTAAGTTAAAGTGTGGGTATACTCTAAAAACCAGTAGAGTTAGTATAAAGCTATTCAGGCTACTAATATTCTTAACTATTTTAATTATACTTTATAATGTCTCCTCTCTATTAATCTCTAGTATTTTATCTTAGATAATTTTATATATTCTCTATAGGAGAATATAATAATATTCTACCTTACTGATATTATTATAAGTTTTAACTAATATAATTTTAACCTTACTACTTATACTATTAGCTTCCTTCTTAAAGCTTTCAGCTGTAAAGTTATATTCTATATTAGCGATAATTCTATCTGGAGGTCCCTAGTATATATTAATCTAATATACTTTCAGAGTATACTATATATCCTCTATAGAGATACTTTTTATAAACCTTACAGCTGTAAATACTATAGAGATATTAACTGTATATAGTATAAGCTTATTACTATTAAGATATATAATATTAATAATAATTTCAGTGTTAAACTTATAGTTATCCTTAAGGCTGAACTTAAACTAATAAAGTATTTTACTATTTATCTAATACTAATAGTAGCTTTTAGTAATTACTTTAATCTTATTAGTTATTATAGTCTTACCTACTTTCTTGAGTATATTATTTAACTTATAGATACTAAAGTAACTGAATCTCTTATTAAGTTACTATATCTCTATCTCTATAAGGAAGTTAATAGCTTTATTATAAGGATCCTCCTAAATTAAGAATTATAGATACTTATTATATCTCTCTATAAGTAGTAATATTCCCTCCTATTTAATCTTATTATTAAGGTTATTAAAGTATATTTATAGGTAGTTTATATTAGGGAAGTTTAGTAGAAATAGTATAGCTATAAGTATAATATTAAAATTAATATCTCTAAAAGATATAGATACTCTAGTAATGCTAAGATTTTTAAAACCTTATCTATCTCTAAATATAATGCTTATCTTTAGAGCTATCTTATCTAGTAAGATATTAGGAAGGATTCTCTAGAAGGTTTTAAGTTATTATATACCTAAAGTAGAAAACCTACCTACTTTAGTATCTAGGAGGATACTTTTGAAGATAACTTTTAAATACTATAAGGTTAGGAAGATCTCTAATTCGTTAGTAGTTATTAAGTAGTAAAAAGTATAGTTTTAGAGGATCTCTATAAGCTATATAGAGTTAACAGTTTCCTCCTAGCTGTCTATTATCGTAAAGTAGATAACTGTAAAGTTATCCTCTAATATCTTATCTATATTATCTCCCGCTTCCTCTATTATCTCCTCTATAAAGTTAGTATTATTAAAGTATATTATAATCTCCTCTACTAATATAGTATTAATAATAAACACCTTCTTAAATTATAAAGTAGTCACTTTATACTCCTCTTAGGTATATTTTATTAACTAGTATTTATTTACTAGTTTTAAGTATACTTAATACTTACCTTATATATTCCTATCTTATTCCTTCTTACGAAACTATCCTTAGGTAATATTATTATCTTATATATATTATAGATAAAGTAGTTAAGAGTAGCTAAAATGTTAGTTCCACTCTTAGCTATTATATATATAGTCTATAAGAAACTGGTTATAATCTATAATATAGTTAGCTTTTTACTTTAACTATCTCTTTTAACTTCTAAATATCTCTATAATTTATTTACATAATCTATTAATAGTTAGTTTCACTTTATTGATAATATTATAAAGTATATTAATTATATTATATATCTAGCATATAGTTATATATATCTCTTTATTAATATTCTCCTATAGATTTTATAGGTTCAGACAGATATATTAAAGGAGGTTAATCTATATTATTATTATTCTAAATACCTTAACTATATTAGTATATTTATAGTTTTCAGTAAAAGTCTTAAAGTTTATATTCTTCTATTTCCTATAGTAGTTTAATTAGACTATAGGTATCTTAAACTTATCTCTAACTATTATAGCTATTTAAGTGGTTAAGAGGTTATCTTAAATTAGTAAAATTATTATCTTATGGTATAAATATATTTATCCTATTAGTATATTATTAAATACTCCTCCTACTATATTTTAGCTAATATTATAGCTAATATATTTAGTAATAAATATCTATATCTTATCCTTAAAAATATTATATTCCTCTTTAGTATACTTATTATTTATTCTATATATTTTACTAAATAATAACTTAACCTTCTTGTGAGGTTAGTTAAATAGGATATAGTATTTCAGTATTAACTAATATTTCCCTCAGAAGTAGGTATAGAGTCTTAAGGGTCTAGTTAGCTTTAGATATTTCTCTTCCTTATTAGTTATTATTCTCTTAGTTTTTAGTAAGTTAATATCTATTTAAATATCTAGCTCTATTAGTTATAAGCTTAGTATTAATATTACTCTTATTATTAATATTAATAATATTAATTATAGAGAGAGTAAATCTATTATTAAGCTCCTTAATATAAATAGTTATTAATTAATAGGAATAAATCCTCTTACCTCTAGGAGGCTATTAATAAAATTAGAGTCTTTTATAATATCTTATCTGAGAGTGAGATATCCTTATTAGTTAGTCTTAATACTCTCTACTATCTATTTTATTAATATATCCTCCTTAAGGATCTTAACTAATTTTTCCTTTAATATATCCTTATCTATAGAGAAATATATACTTCTCTCTATAAGGTAGTTCTTAAAAGTTTATATTAATACTCTTTCTATATTATTAAAATATTCTAGAGTTTATCTCTTAAAGTTAATATAGTAAGCTTTCTATATTTTATTAAAGTAGATATTTTATTTCTTCTATATAAATATAATAGTAGATAAAAGTGTTATTAAGGATATTACTACTAATATTTATCTGAAGTTTAATATTCTCACTCTATTATTGAAGTATAACTTTTTAGTATATCCCCACTAGTATCTTTACTTCTGTATGTTAGAATACTTTCTTATACTTATTAATTTCAGTTATAAGGATATTACTATAGATTATATCCTCGTAAAAGCCATCGATGGAGTCTAGGGAGGAAGATATTTTTAAGATATTAGACTGAGAGAATATCTATAGTTAGTATAACTTTACTATATCTTAATTATAGGTATTTCTCTAAAAGCTGTAGCTTCAGAAGTAAATATATTTATTAGATAAATTATAACCACTAAGTAGATATCTCCTTTTAGTGAAAACTTTATAAATAACTTCCTATTCCTAATTTTTATTAATTCAGTAGATACTGTTCCTCCTCCTTATACTAATTATAATATTTATCAGTTTAACTTATAGTTATCTTATTATTATTAATATTTTATTAAATACTTATTAACTATCTGTAAGTAGGAATAAGGAATAATAGTTTCTTTATATTTTCTGTTTTAATATTAGTTATAATATATTTCATAATTTATTATTCTTAGGTAATCCTAATTAAGATACTTCTCTACTATAGTTATATATAGAATATATAGGGAAGAAAATTATAAGTTAATATTATTACTTAATTTTGAATTTAGAATATTTATATATCAGTTTATATTATTAATTATGTTTTTATAATTATTCCTAGAGTCCCCTTACTATATAAAATAAGAGCCTTTTTCTGTATTATTATTTTTATTGTAGTTAAGTTCTAACTACTAAGTAAGCTATATTATAAGTATAGATATATTAACTAAGGTATTTTACCTCTTCTATATAATATTAGAAAAAGGAGGGGGATTTAGAGTATATTATCTTTAGTTACTAATATATTATATCTACTATTATTAAGATACCCTCTTATCTCTCGATAGTTAAATATATGTGAGATATTAGAGAGTAGTAATTAAGAATAGTAGTCTTATTATAGATTCCTTCTTTCTAGTTATATTAATCTTATTATTTTATCTGAGTATTTACTACCTTAATTTAGTATTAATCCAAATTATCTTTTTATTATATAGTGGACATAATATAATATTCAGTAAATAGGTTATTATAAGTTTATTTTTACTTCTGTTTCTATTATAAGCTTATTATTAATATTCTCAGGGTAGTATATAGTTATAATAGCTTTAAGTTACCTATTTCTACTCGGAAGCTATCTATAGGGTCCCTTAGGAGGTATTATAATCTTATCTCTTTAGGTATTCCTTACTGATCTATAGTTAAGTAGTAATAATAAGTACCAGTAGTAGTTAAACCACTAATCAGTATTAGTTTATAATTAGTAAATATAGTAATCAATCAATTATTCGTAACTAGATTATGACTGATACTTTTATTTCGTTACATCTAAGTCTACGTTACAGTATATGCGTATACACTATACGCCGTTAGGATTAATCTGTAGGATGATCCCTCTTATCTAATTAGTCTAAAAAGTGGGGCACCTAGTGTCCTACCCACTGTTATGGCTTTTGCTATATTGGTGCTCAGTTAACCTGACAGTAGTATTTTACTTACTACTACCTTTATTCCTAAGTAGGTAATTACTAGCTTTAGTAATATTATATAAATAATAGTAAGTTTCCTTTCCTCCTTTTCCTTTCTCTTTTTCTAAACTATCTTACTAACCTCTTTTTCGTAGGATACTATTATATATTCTGGTAGCTATATTATCCCCCATAATTACTATAGTTATATTTTTAATTCCGCCAAAACTAATTTACTTATTTACTACTTCCACACCCTTACTATTCTTTATTTCTACTGATAACATTTTAGCTAATAGTTAGTAATATTTATTTCTATTAAGGATAATAATAAGAAGGAGAAGGAAAATAAGAATAAGTTTATAGATATAGTAGAGAAGGGAAAGAAGGATAATAATCTTTTTATTATAAAGTAGTTTTATAATTCTATATTTATATAGTTTAGAGATTATTTTACACTCTATTTACAGTCTATATAGTTTTCTATTATTAGTAAGTGAATATTAGTCTATTATCTTTACACATACTTCTATATTATAATTTAAAATATAATATTATTTTATTTTTAATAAGGCTTTCTAAGGGTTTCTAGATTAATATATTATAGCCTCTCTATTTAACTAGTATATTTCTTAATTTTACTTCCACTCTGGAATATTCTTTACTATAAGAATCTCCTTAACTTTATACTTCTTCTAGATTTTATTATTCTTTCTTACTGAAATAAGGATAGAATTAGAATAAATATCTATATAATATTATAAAAGTAAGGAGATATTTTCAGCCTATTTAATAAGGTTAATATAGAATATTAAGTAAATATTAGGGGGAATATTTAATGTAATATTGAGTAGGCTTAAGATATTAATAATATAGTATTTATAAGTTACTTAGTTAAGTGTCTTACCAAGTTAGTTTATCTTAATTTCATATAAGGAAAGTTAAACTTTATTACTAATTTCGAATCTCTCTACTACTTGTTATGTCTTATTAGCCTCTATTTTATTATACTACTAAATATAAGTTATTATAATTTCAGCTAAAGCTATATCCTCCTGAAACTAAGTGAAGAATATTAAAGTTCACTCTAAGTTTAAGTTTATAGAGAACTCCTCTACTATAATATATAGAATAAATATTACCTTAAAGTAATTTAGAAACTTATTAGAATTTACTTTAATTATAGAAAAGTTCCTATTATTAAATACTAGTTAGTATATAGTAATAGATAATAGTTAGTTTATTTTTAAAAAAGTTATATATATATATATAAGAATACTTAAATTTTAAATATTACCTACTTTATTCTACTATCTATCTGGAAGTAAAATAATATTAAAAGAAGTTATTTAAAATTTATAAACTAATATAATATAAACTAAAAGATACTAACTTAGTTAGATTGTTAGTTAGTAATAATTAATATAGGGAGATTATAAAATTATTACTATATATTCCAGAAATATTTTATATAAATTTCTATTAATATAGATATTATAGTTTCTAACTAAATATATTTAGAAAGCTAGTTAGTTATAATTATTAGAAATCTGGAACTACCCTTTTTAGTAGAAAGTAACTTTATTATAAAGTTAATTAAAATTTGGAATTAGAATCTATTAGGAATTAGGA
This sequence comes from Colletotrichum lindemuthianum, assembly GCA_001693025.2. Classification (NCBI taxonomy): domain Eukaryota; kingdom Fungi; phylum Ascomycota; class Sordariomycetes; order Glomerellales; family Glomerellaceae; genus Colletotrichum; species Colletotrichum lindemuthianum. The sequence continues at coordinate 5,170 of MASP02000278.1, read as the reverse complement.
GAAACTATTATTATAAGCTATATCTGGATATCCAGCTAGGACTATACCTAGGTATCCGAAGCTAACCCCCTCGCCCGGGTGGAGCTCCAGTAAACCCTATATAGCACTATATATACAGACTTTTCTATATACTTATAAAAGCTTCTCTTTTACTTTTTAGTTCTAAATGAATAGTATTTTACGCTACTTTCCAGTTAAATAAACCCAGATCCAGCTTTTTATATATTTAGAACTTAGCTTTATTTACTATATAGATAATACTGAGTAGAGTGTAACTCCCCACTAGTTAAGTATATAATCTAGTTAAATATAGCTTCTAGAATATAATACTATATAATAGATAACTAATATAAAGAATAATAGAGAGTACTGGAGCCCCCCAGGATACCTCTATAGGTAGTAACCCTGTAAGTAAACTACTTTAGTAGTAGTTATAGTATACTTTAAACTTTCTCTACTAGAGGATTAATAAGCTTTTATATAAGTTAGCGAAACAAGATACTATAGTAGGTAGTAACCTCCAGGTAGCTACTATAATAGACACCTCTAGCTTATATTAGGATACTTTAGTAACCCCCAGAATAATATCTATTAGGATAATAGCCCTTAAGGTTAATAATATTATTATATCCCTACTAATAGCTAACCACTAAAAGAAACTTCTTCCCCTACCTCTAAAGTTTTTAGGTAAATAAAAGGAATATTAAGCATAAGCCTAACAGATAAAAATTAAGCTTAAAATTAACTACTATTTCTTTAATAGTAATTAGGAATATTAATATCTAATTTACTTCTATTTAAACTTTAATCTTCAGTAAGTAATTAAAATCTTCTATATATCAGGAAAGCTAGAGAATTTCTATAATCTAAATAATTTTATAGGTTACTTAGATAGAACCTACCTAGATCCTAATAATTAGCTTTACATTATTACCTAACTATAGAGTTTCAGATAAAAGGAAAATAAATACCTAACTACCTTTCTACTCTAATTTAAAAAGATTCTAGCTAATACTAAAAGGTATATATAGCTAGATATAGTCTAGATCTCTCTACTAGAGGCTACCTTACTCCCCCACTTCAAAAAACTACTTATTATAGTTAACTTTCCTATAGAGTATAAATTTTAGTTATCTAAAGTTTAAGATATAATTTAGAAGCTTAAAAATATAAAAAGGATATTAGTATATTACTAACTACCCCACTGGAGACCTACTACTTATAATATAGAGAATAATATTATAATAATAGAGATAATTAAGAAGTAATAATAATATTGAAACTTTAGTAGCTTCTTTTCTACCTCTAAGGAATACTCTAAAGACTACTAAGATACTTACTAATATTTTAAATATAATAAGAAAAACTATATCTATAGAAACTATAAAGTTTAAGAGTATAAGAAAACTAATATAAAGGTTATAAAAGTTATAGTTACTCTAGATTATACTGGGGATAACTAGGGGGATAATATTATCCCACTTAGCAACAGTGAGGATTTAGGAAAAAAGTAACTCTAGAGCAAAGTTAGACTCTAAAGCTAACTAAGGTAGAAATAACAGAATAGGGGAAATAATAAGAAAAAAAAAATAAGTAACTAGTAGTTAATTACTATTTAGGCTAGAATTAATAAAGCTTACTCTATTAATATATTTATCAATATAGATTATAATATTTATATTATTATTCATATTTCCCTTATAAAGAAACTTTACTTCCTGCTAGTTAATAAGTTAAAAAGATAGATAAGGAGATATACTACTAAGCTATCACCTAGTGACACTTAGGGGGTAACTATTCTGACTTTAGAAGTTAGTAGTTATATATAGAAGATCTATACTTACATTATAGAGAGTCTATAATTACTCTTATATCTTAAGTAGCTATAGATAGAGGTCAGTTATATTATCTATAATACTAAAACCTAATAGATAATATATAGGAAAGGTAGTATAATAATATACTTAGAATATTAAGATAAACTAGTATAATTTAAGGAGATCTAATTAGCTTAGCTACTTAATACTAATTTATTTATATTTATCTATTAGTATACTATATAGTATACTAGTGAGGTATTAAGTTCCTACTAAGTTATATCTATTAGTCTAGTAAATATTAAGAAAGTATTAACCTTAAAAATAGAGGTAAACTTAAAAGATTATATTTCTATAAATATTTTAAAGGAATTCCCAGATCTTTTCTATCCAGATTCAGTATACTAACTATCCTCTAGCAAACTAGGAATAAATTACTATATCTTATTAATTTCGAATAATAAAGAATAAAAACTAAACTTCTTATAGGGACCTCTCTATAATATATTATAGGAGAAGCTTCTAGTATTTAAGAAAACTCTAGAGGATTTACTTAATAAGGAATTTATTAAAGTAAGTAACTTTTCTACTAATATTTTAGTCTTTTTTATAAGAAAGTTAGATGGAGGAATATACTTTTGTGTGGATTATAAAACTCTTAATATAATTATAAAGAAAGATTATTATTTTCTCCCTTTTATATTAGAGACCCTCTAGAAGATTATTACTACCTATTATTATAGGCTATATCTGGATGTCCGGCTAGGGCTGTACCTAAATATCCAAAGCTAACCCCCTCGCTCGGGTGGAGCCCCGGTAGGCTCTATATAGCACTATATATACAGACTTTTCCACGCACTCATAAAAGCTTCTCTTTTACTTCTTAGTTCTAAATAAATAGTATTTTATACTACCTTCCAGTTAAATAAATTTAGGTCCAGCTTTTAATATATTTAGAATTTAGTTTTATTTACTATATAGATAATACTGAGTAGAATGCAGCTTCCCACTAGTTAAGTATATAATCTAGTTAAGTGTAACTTCTAGGATATAATACTATATAATAAGTAACTAATATAAAGAATAATAGAGAATATTAGAGCCTCCTAAGATACCCCTACAGGCAGTAACCCTATAAGTAAACTACTTCAGTAGTAGTTATAATATACTTTAAGCCCTCTCTACTAGAGGATTAATAAGCTCTCATATAAGTTAGCGAAATAAGATACTATAGTAAGTAGTAACCCCTAGGTAGCTACTATAATAGATACTTCTAACCTACACTAGGATACTCTAGTAACCCCCAGAATAATATCTATTAGGATAATAGCCCTTAGGGTTAATAATATTACTATACCTCCACTAGTAGCTAACTACTAGAGGAAGCTTCTTCCTCTACCCCTAAAGTTTTCAGGTAAGCAGAAAGAATACTAAATATAAACCTAATAGATAAAAGTTAAACTTAAGATTAATTATTATTTCTTTAATAATAATTAGGAACACTAGTATCTAATTTACTTCTATTTAAACTTTAATCTTTAGTAGGTAGTTAAAACTTTCTATATAGTAGGAAAACTAGAGAACTTCTATAATCTAAATAATTTTATAGGTTATCTAGATAGAATTTACCTAGACCCTAATAGTTAGTTCCACACTATTATCTAGCTACAGAACTTCAGATAGAAAGAAAATAAGCATCTAACTACCTTTCTACCCCAATTTAAAAAAACTCTAGCTAATACTAGAAGGTATATATAGCTAGATATAATCTAGATTTCCCTACTAGAAGCTATCCTACTTCCCCACCTTAAAAAGCTACTTATTATAGTTAACTTTCCTATAGAATATAGATCTTAATTATCTAAAGTTTAAGATATAACTTAGAAGCTTAAATATATAAAGAGGATATTAATATACTACTAGCTACCCCACTAAAAACCTACTACCTATAATATAGAGAGTAATATTATAATAACTAGGATAATTAAGAAATAATAATAATATTAAAACTCTAGTAGCTCCTCCTCTACTTCTAAAGAATACTCTAAAGACTACTAAGATACCTACTAATACTTTAAATACAATAAAAAAAGTTATATCTATAGGAACTATAAAGCCTGAAAGTATAAAAAAACTAGTAAACAAATTATAAAAACTATAGTTACTCTAGATTATACTGAGGATAACCAGGAAGATAATATTACTCTACCTAGTAATAATAAGGATTTAGGAAAAAAGTAACTCCAGAGTGAAATTAGGCTCTAAAGCTAACTGAGGTAGAAATAATAAGATAGAGAAAATAATAAGAAAAAGAATAAATAAGTAACTAGTAGTTAGTTACTATTCAGACTAGAATTAATAGAAATTACTTTATTAATATACTTATTAATATAGACTGTAATACTTATACTATTATTAATATCTTTCTTATAAAGAAATTTTACCTCCTACTAATTAATAAGTTAAAGAGATAGATAAGAGGATATACTATTAGGTTATTACTTAGTAATACCTAGGAGGTAGCTATCCTAACTTTAGAAGTTAGTAACTATATATAGAAAATCTATACTTATATTATAGAAAGCTTATAATAACTTTTATATTTCAGGCAGCTATAGATAGAGGATAATTATATTATCTATAATACTAAAGCCTAATAGATAATATATAAGAAGAACGGTATAATAATATACTTAGAATATTAAGATAAATTAGTATAGCTTAAGGAGATCTAGTTAGCTTAGCTACTTAATACTAATTTATGTATATTTATCTGTTAGTATACTATATAGTATATTAGTGAGATATTAAGTTCCTACTAGATTATATCTATTAGTCTGGTAGATATTAAGAAAATGTTAGCTTTAAAAGTGGAGGTAGACCTAAAGGATTATATCTCTATAAATATCTTAAAGGAATTTCTGGATCTTTTCTATTTAGGTTCAGTATACTAGCTACTTCCTAGCTGACTAGAGATAGACTACTATATCCTATTAATTCCTAATAATAAGGAATAGGAACTAGACTTCCTATAGGAATCCCTCTATAGTATATTATAGGAGGAACTTCTAGTATTTAAGAAGACTCTAGAGGATTTACTTAATAAAGGATTTACTAAAGTAAGTAGCTTCTCTACTGGTACTTTAGTTTTCTTTATAAGAAAGTTAAATAGAGGAATATACTTCTATATAGATTATAAAATTCTTAATATAATTATAAAGAAGGATTATTACTCTCTCTCTCTTATATTAGAAACCCTCTAGAGGGTTACTGCTACCTATTAGTATATTAAATTTAATATTATTACTATATTCTATAAGATTAGAATTAATAAAGTAGATTAGGAGAAAATA